>APFE031443207.1:3982-34621 GCA_000404065.3 Pinus taeda
AGGCTCGAAGGCCTATTTATTATTGAGAAACAATGGAAAACCCTTCACATTCCAAAACCGACCTTAGAAGATGAAACGCCAAATTGTGGGCCCCGTTTTGGGTAAATTGGTACATCAATTTCCCGGGGTCATAACTTTGGCATACGATCCGTTTGACGCGTACAATAGCTCATTAGAAAGATCTATTCGAGCACTATCATTGTTGGAACGGGCAACACAGTCCATTCCATGGACTCGTGTTGCCCCCGGATTCCCCAAAAAACGTCGTTTAGGGCCTCAAAACGGCTCCGGAAGTTCAGGACCCGAAAAACTGCTAAAAATAGTAAGTTGTGCTACAATTAAGGAAACTGAAAATGCTGAAAGAGGCAATTGTGGGGGTCCAAATGGGATAGGTGGGTGGCCACCAACATCCACCTAGATCAGTGGAAGTTGAGACTTCTTCAATCGCCATCACTCTCTTGTTGATGCTACTAATGAATTCCTGCTTTGATAAGGGATTTTTGTAGACCTTTAACCTGTACCGATTGACAAGCAAAGGGATACCTTCTGCATCGATGGTTCTTATTTGAACAACAACATTATCATGGCACTTTTCTATCACATATGGTCCCAACCATCTGGTCATTAACATGCCTTTGAAATCTTTGTATCGGGATTCATACAACAAGGCCCAGTCGCCTTCTTGAAATAGTTTGTCCTTGATATTTTTGTCATGCCAAATTTTCCTTTATACTTGAGTCATTTTTGTGTGTAGAAGGGCTTGCAATCCTAAGTTCATCTAACCCATTCAGCTGGAGAAATCTTTCTTTGTACCCTTTTGATATCTAGATCCAATTGTGCTACCATCCTTAAGGTGTTGTATTCAAATTCAATGGACAGCAAGGCTTTCTTCCCATAGGCCAGCTCATAAGGAGTGAAGCCAGTGGTGGTATTCCAAGTGGTATTGTAGGCCCAGGTGGCCTCCACCAATCTATCTTCCCTATCCTTTCTGCTGCTGCTAATCACTTTGGTCAGAATGCTTTCCAATGCTTTGTTGGTGACTTCCACTTGCCCATTACCCTGTTGGTGGTAAGGAGTGGACTTTCTGTGCTTGATCTTATGTTGGCTTAACATACTTTCAATTATGTGGGATGTAAATTGACTGCCTTGATCAATGACCAACTCTCTAATGTATCCAAACTTATAAAACACATTCTCCCTCAAGTATTCATCCACCTTTTCTTTTGTTGCTACCTTGATTTCTTTGGCTCCAACCCATTTTGTTAAGTAGTCGGTGCACACAATGATGTACTTCTTCTCTCTAGATGGAGGGGAAATGGGCCCAATGAAATCCATGCCCCACTTGTCAAATAGCTTGAAAGTCACTTGAGGTTACAAAGGCATTTCATCCTTAGGGTAGGCTTCCCCATCCTTTGGCACCAATCACACTGGCTGGTATACCTTTTTACATCTTGGTGGACAGTGGAGCGAGTAATAGCCAGCTTGTAGTACCTTGAATGTTGTTCTTTTGGCTGGAAAGTGACCTCCACAAGGCCCATCATGACAGTCCAAAAGGATTTCAAAAACCTCCTCCTCCATGACATATCTTCTCATAATTTGATCTTGGAACCAGCTTGAAGATATTTCCCCCAATCAAAGTGAATGGGGCACTTTTTATTATGATTATGCTCTTTTCCTTAGAGGACAAATTTGGAGGGAACTATGCATATACCAAGTAGTTTGCTATGTCATCAAACCATAGAGAAAGAACTGAAATGGCGAATAAATGTTCATTTGGTAGTTGATCATCAACCATTCCTTCCTCCCCTACAGGGAAAGTCAATTTGGATAAAAAATTTGCAACTACATTCTCTTTGTCATGCTTATCAATAATAGTTAGATCAAATTGTTGCAATAAAAGTAACCATCTAATAACCTAGGCATTTACATCAGGTTTTTTCATCAAATATTTAATTGCAGCATGGTCGGTATGTACAAATGTCTAGTAACCAGTAACGTAATTGCCTAAATTTATTCAATGAATAAACAACACCTAGGATCTCTTTTTTAGTTACTGTGTAGTTTACTCGACTTTCAACAGATTATTGCTGATGAAGTAAATGGCATAAGGTATCTTGTCATCTATCTGGCCTAGAGTTGTTCCTATAGCTCTGTGAGAGGCATCGGCATGAATGTGCAAAGGAATAGCCCAATTTGGACCTCGAAGAATAGGTGCAGTAGTCAACTTGTCCTTTATGGTTTCCAAGGCCTCTTGGCATCTTTATGACCATAAAAGTTTGGAGTCTTTGGCCACTAATCCAAATAAGGCAGAAGCTAACTTGCTGAATTTGTTTTTATAAATTTCCTATAGTATCTGGCTAACCCTAAGAAACTTCTGACATCCCTATGCTTCTGTGGAGTAGGGATCCTTTTGATGATGGTTATCTTATTTGGGTTGACTTGTAATCCTTCCTGGGATATTGAGTGACCCAGAACAGTTTATGCAGTCAGCAAGAATTCACATTTTTTGGGACTAAGGGAAAAGTTCATTTCAATGCATTTGTTTAACACCTTTCCCAAGTTAGAGAGAACCTCCTGGAAATCACACCCATAGGGTGTGAAATCATCCATATAAATTTCTACTACATCATGGACTAGCTCTGCAAAGATGCTTAGGACTGCTCTCTAGAAAGTAGTAGAGGCATTGCATAAACCAAAAGGAAGGACCCTATAAGAAAAATTACCCAAAGGACAGGTGAAGGTAGCCTTATCCTGGTCCTTTGGTCTGATCTGGATTTGATTGTACCCATTGAATCCATCTAAGAAAGAGAAGAACTTCTTTCATACCAGACCATCTAATACTTGGTCAATGAAAGGTAGAGGGAAATGGTCCTTCTTTGTGGCTTTGTTTAGCTCTCAATAATCCACACAGATCCTCCACTTTCCATTTTTATTTGGAACTAGCATCAGAGGAGACACCCACTCACTGTTTGAGATAGGGTAAATGAATCATGCATCCAACAACTTCTGTAATTCCTCTTTGATGTAAATGTGATGAGTACACACCGAAGGGTGCACTCCCTTCATTTGTTTGTAATTCCAAGCAAAGGAAACCAAATGCTCTCATAGCATGTTACATAAATCCTCTTCTTGGTGTATAGAGAGGGGTTGATTTTTAATGCTATTTTAGGGTTGAATTATATTGTCTTGACATGAATAGGGTTTGAGTTAGCAAGGTATAGATCAATCCGATGGTTTATTTTGGCTTCCTTCACTACTTCCTCCAGAGACATGGTGTTGGGAGTTTGATTTAGGAGTATGTGTTCAATCAATTCATATTCATTAGGTTTTCCTCCTCCTATGGTAGTTTCTAGAGTATATATTTGGGAGGAGTAGACTTCATCTTCTTCCTCCTCTTCTAGCCAAAAAGGTAAGTCATGCTCCAGGGATGATTGAGAAGGAGGGTACAAGACCAATTGTTTGGACAGATGCCCACTTTTTATGGTCATATTTCCAGCCCTTCAACTTATGTAGGCATTGGCAGTGGCTAACCAAGGCCTCCCAAGGATGAGAGGATAACCATTGAATTTGGTCTTAGGCTAGAGAACTAAGAAGTCAGCAGGGTATTCCCAAGAATCAATGGAGACCATCACATCCTCAACAATTCCCTTAGGAGCTAATGTGGATCGGTCTGCAAGCTGCAAGACTGTCATGGTCTTCCTTAATGACCCTTGGATATTCAACTTGAGCATAGTGGCCTTAGTCATCACATTGATGGAAGCCCCAATATCAATCAAGGTATGGGGGAAAATGGTGCCATCGATGTGTACATCTACTATAGGACTCCCAGGATCTAAATACTTTGGAAAAATTACCTGCCCCAGCATTAAGTCAGACAATTATCCAATGAAAATAATGGTAGGGGTGTCTTTCTTTCACCTTCCTGGATGTTTGAAACACTTCCCTTTTATTAGCTTGCTGTAAATTAGGGACATATTTGATAGCTTGGAGAAGCAGAATTTTGACATATATTTTTCAACTCACCCAGAAGTTCAGTCTCTTCTGGGGTGTGCTAGATTGGATGGGTTAACCTTTTAGGAAAGGGCGGTGGACTCATTCTAGGCACACTTTCCTCTCTATCCTCCTCACTCTCCCTAGGTGGATATGGAGGTTAGTTATCTAGGAGCACTCTCCCAGACCTAAGGTTAATTTCATGAATTTCCAGAGCATAGGCAAGGTAGGATATCTCTCCACTGTAGACCTGTTGTGCCTGTCTGTTGTTCGAGTTCGGGTATGCTTGGGCAAGCATCTGAGGTTGTTTCAGTGGAGCAGGGTGTAGGAGTTGTGGTTGAGATGGAGGTGAAGGCAATAAAGTTGGAGCTTGGTTGTATGGGGGCCTCCGCCCCTGGGGTGGTGCATCCCACTGAGGTTGTGGAGGAGTATATGGTTGAAATGGTTGGTTGGACGATTGGGAATGGTATTGAGGTGCAAAAGACTAGGGAGAAGGTGTAGACCAGGAAGGATGAGCAGCAGGGCACCAAGGGGGAATGGATGTGTTTTGATTAGGGTTGTAATATGAATAGGATGACCCTTTCATGCCCAGTTGGTATGGTCGAGGTCCATGATGCCTCCTTTGATTTATGTAGCAGAGTTGTTCAGTCACCCCTTTGGTTCCCTGATACACAACTTTTAATCCAAGTAGAGAAGGGCACTTGTCTGTGGAGTGGTTTTCCTCACAGACCGAGCAGATTTCTGTAAGGTTCACTGGACATTAATTCTTAGGGTGCCTCCTTGTGCATCTAGGGCAAAATATGGCTAATGCTCTCTCTGCTTCCTCCTGCTTCCTTTTGATTTGAATAGTGTCTATTTGTAGAGCAAGGGTTTACAGGATTTCACTCTTAAAGTCTTCCAACATGTTCCCAAATTCACTTTTTATGGATGTATTGGAAGAGGATGAATTGGCCACCGCTTGACTAGCCCTGCCCTTCTTTCTAGCTTCCCTAGAATGATTCTTGAAAACTGCCTTGATATCATCATCGAGTAATTGGTAAATGTATCCTCCTGACAGTAGGTTTAGGTTCTCTAGAAGGTCTTCCTTGATCCCCCTGATAAGGACTAACTTAAGTGATTCAGGATCAAGGGTGCACCTGGCCCTTTTGTAGATGAGTTGGAATTTTTCCTCATAATCCTCTAAGGACTCATCCCCAAGGTCATTCTAAAAAATTCCTCTTTGGTATATTTTGATCTGCAGTAGTCCCTATACTTGTTGCTCAAATATTGTTGCATCCGAGCCCAAGTGGTGATACTATCCTCATGCAAACCCATGAACCAGCAAAGGGTTGCATCCTTGAGAGTGGATGGGAATAATTTCAACTTCTGATCATTAGAGGTGTAATCATAAGTTCTGCATATGACAGAAAATTCAAACAAAAAAGTATCTGGATCTTCTGAGGTTAAGCCATGGAAGTGAGGAAGAGAAGAGTGGCTTATGTTTTTCATCTTACCATCCCCATTAGTTTCTCTGATGGGGAAATCACCCTCAACTCTTTCCCTGTCTCCCCTTTCATTTCTATTTTCAGCCATTGTGTCAGTTGGTGGAATGATTTATTCTTCTTCCCCTACAAGCTCTTCAAAAATATTTAGTTGTTTTCCTAAGGGGTCCTCTAGCTCACAGCCACCGAAGAAGAGGGAAGGTTGGCTATTTGAAGTGGTGGGGGTAATTGGCATAAATTTCCGTAAGTTAGCCCTATTCCTACGAGGCATGAAAGGAGTGTTTTTTTTTTAGATTTTTAAACTACTTGCAGAATTGAAAGAAAAAAGAACTAAATTGCAACTATTTGTTGAATGGAACTAATTGCAGAATGAAAGAGATAAGAAAAGGAAGAAAGAAAGAAGAAATCACATCTACTCAGTCACCTCCCCAGAAACGGTGCCAAAAAGTCATGAGCATCAGTATTATAGCAAGGATGTTGCAACTCCTGGGGCTACCGACTTTACTTCATCAACCAAGGGTTCTTACAAACTTGGAGGCGACAATGTTGTATACACAAATAGATGTAATTGGTTTAATCTTTGTCACTACTGAGTTGTGGTGATAGACCACTAGGGTTTCTCAAACTAGCCTTCTATTGACTAGAAAAAGTTTGATTACCAACTTGGAGAAGGGAACTTTACCCTAATTAGGGGAAAAGAAATGTTGCCTATTGCAAGAATGAAAGACTGAAAGCAATGCTTGAAAAATAACATGAAATCCTCTACCTACTTGCTAACATACCTTGCGTGCAAAATAACCTTACTTTAACACATGTGAGGTTTAAATAATCTAAGCATGAAATCTAATCTAAAGAGTACTAAATCTTGTGTGCGTAAATAAATATAAAAGAACTCTTTTTCTTTATATTTTTTCTTGACAAATGTAAATGCTAATCTTTCTTTGTTCCATGGTAGGGTAGACAGGTGTTGAGGAAGAGGAGTACAAAGGTTTTGATGGGTTGGAGGTCAAGTAGGGGCCTAATCCTAGCTTTGGTGATGATTTTTCTAAATTTGGGCTCAAAACTGGCTACTACAAGTTTTCCTACAGGATCTCTACAAGAAGCACTAGTTCACCTACAAGATCCAATGTTTTACTACAGGAACATGCCGAAAGCTTAAGGAGAGGTCTAGAAGGTGGGATGGAGCTTGGAAAAGGTGAAGAAGGAGGGAATAAGGCATTGGAGTGGTAGGCACTTACTCATAACTCAAGCCAAAGCTTTAATATGGTTGGATTTGCTCAATGGAAATGACAAGTTTTCCTCATAAGACAAGAATTCAAATTGAGACCTTAGTGAATTTTCGAAATCATGGGTGGATATGGCTTGGCTGAGGCTGATGAGATGAGGTCTCCATGCAATGTAGAAACTCCTGCAACAACACACATCACTGTTGGAATTTACACATAAATTCATCTAGAAACAAGAAGAGTTTATTCAAACAGAAGAAAATAGAGTTGTCATCATTTACTTGCTAAGTTTATGCATGGAAGTGCTTGAAACCAATATAAAAGAGATATGAAATCAGTACAAAACCTACAAGATCATAAATACCAATTGCAACTTATCCTATGGAACTAAAAGATAATGACCTAATTAGTAGGAAAACCCTAAATTATGCAAAAAGCAAGAATTCTATATTTTTGGGATGGATGGGAAATGTTCCTCAAGCCATGATCCCTAAAAGGGATAAATGAGGTGAAAACCACTTACTGTCAGCCTTTTTTGAATATCTTCTTATCACTACAATTCTATTGTTAGAACTATCCACAAATGGAAGCAAACTAATTAAACCTACCAATACTTGCAAATTAACAATACCAAAATCCGTTTAGCAACTAACTATGAGTATAACCTAAACATACATATACAACAAGAGGAACCTCTACTGATAGGGTTGGGCCCTAACCCAAGAGCTTCAGCCCTCTGAGTCAACTCAGTGTTGGATCAAGGGAATGTTGTTCATTTTAATTAAAATATCATAAATACACAAGAGTGTTTGGTTACAATGCTTCAACTCGAAAATTGCTTAGCTATCTTGGACAAAAAATCTGAATCCTAATGAGGCTCTACGCCTATTGATTTATACAACTACATTTACCAACAACTTCCTTAAATTTTAGGGAGGCTTGGCTGCTAATGAACCTCATGACTTGGTTTCTTGCAACTCCGAGCTGATGAGATTTGATTGGGGAATCTTCGAGTGAGTGAGGAGTTAAGGAGGGAGATCCTATCTCCTAGAGTCCCTCTTTCTTGTCTTCATTCGAGTTCCTACACTTTAATTAGCCAAAATTTGCTCCAAAACCTACAATCAATGCACATTATACCACTGACATGACATCTCATCTTTACTCTCCTCAATAAGCAAAACATAATTAAAACATGTAAAGAATGATGAGAAAAGTTGATTTTAGTAAGTTGGAGGTGCATTAAGGTCCATATAATTTACCCATTGATGAGCCTCATTAGGAACTGATGGAAACACACCATATAGACTTTCAACATCAGTATCAAGACCCTTAGGAACCATCCCAACCTTTCTACCAACCAGCCCCTGGGTGCCACTGAGATTTTAGACCACTTGACCCCTGGACGCTCCCATGATATGGGAATGACAACATCTAGGAATCCATAGAATCTTTCATGACAAGGTCTGCCAACATTGAGGGACTAATTTCACAGTGTTGTGTCAGTGTCCCCAGGATTTGAACCACTTTTGCATGCCCAAAGCCCATGTCATTGCCTATAATTGAATGAAACTCTCAGAAAAACAAGATAACAAATAAATGACAATACAAACTCAATTGAATAAGACCTTAACTTGATCCCTACTAGCTATGATAGACATTTCATCAAACATATCACACATATGTAATCTCCATGTGTAACTGACAGATCTAAGCATAGGGGTCTCATACTCATCTAACAATCTCTAAGAAGCATTGATGCCTCAACACATTAGCTTCCATTTCATCAATTAGGTCATAGATACATTGTTCATTCATTTACAAGTAAAAAATTGATGAGAGACATACCTAGCTATTATCATAAAACACATACATAACCAGCATAATAGCAACATAAATAACAAGGAAATCACAACCATATGATCCACATATAACCAGTATAATACTCATAAAATAACACAAAGAAATAGCCTCTTATTATTGATGCAAAGGCCAACCAATTGTGGGACTTCCATGAACTACTCGATCGTAGACATGGCTGAGCCAAAACTCTCTTTAGCCAATCACCCCCATGCCATATTCCAAGCATGAATGTGAGATATCATAAAACACATCAATCCAAAACCATCCAGGGCTTCTAAAGGTTAATCACCTCAAACCATCAAACAATGATTCCACCTCATGATCAGACATAACCAAACCATCACCAGATTGGTCTTTATCCAAGCCTTCCAGGGCTCCATAGTGTTTGTTCCAACTAAGGCTCCAGGACTAGTAACTTAACCCACAGTCATTGTCGGGCTCCAGGGCATTTATCTAACTAAGGCTCCAGGTCTAGTAAGTCAACCCACCAAGGGTTCTAGAGCATTTTTCCAACCAAGGCTCCAGAACTAATAACTCAACCCAAGTTGTTACAAGGCTCCAGGGCGTTTGGCAAATGAAGGCTCGAGGAACTAGTAACTCAACCCAAGCTAAGGAAACATGAGAACAAACCAAAAAACAAAGAAAATGAACCCACAACACCATGATTATCTAGGAAATTGCAAGGCTAGGAAAATCCACTGTCAATCCAGGTAATTCTCCATGCCAGTGACATATCAGGACCTATAAACCACATGCATTTGCCACGCATGCTAAAACTAGTGAGGAAAACATACATGCAACTTGGTACTTGCAAGAAAAACTCGTTGTATTTGTTGATCTCGATGTCCTCTTGCACTTTCCTTCTCTTCCTTTTCCTTCTTGCTCCAAAAATCCAAGTATGCCACACCCTCCAAGAGTGCTCCAAGAAAATTCTGTGTCCAAGAATGAGAGAGAGAGAGAGGAAATGGGAGAGCTCCAAAAATGAACTGACAAAAGGTTACCAACTGATCCTCAGAAGCAATTTTATCAATTAGTCCTCTATTTTCTTCATTTCCCTTACTTTCCTTCAATTTCCTCCTCACATGCAACCTGTGACCTTTCACCTCCCTTTTCTCCTAATTTCCATTATTTTCATAAATAAATGTGAAAAAAATTTCATTTTCCTTTCCAAATCCTTAGTCATGCCTTTTCCAATTTCCTTAGCCATTAATAACCAAATGAACACCTACACTAGCATGTCTTGCACAAAATTTAGATTGGAATAAGTGTCCCGCCAATTGTGGTTATTATTTTGCCTTTATTATTTTTATTACATGGAATTTTCACCAGGGTTGTTACACTTTCATTCCATATCAATCAATCTATATGTCCCTCCCTCCCTCTCTTCATCTCTCTCTTCTTCCATCTCTTCACTTTCCATCTATATCTCTATCTCCCTTTGTCTCTCTATATCAACCCTAAAACATAAACTCTCTTTCTCCAATCTATCTATCTTTCCCTCCCTCCTCATCTCTCTCTCTCTCTCTCTCTCCCTCGATTCTATCTCTCTTCCCTCCCATTGTCCTCTCTCCATCTATCTCCATCTTCCTTATAACTCCCTCTCCCTCTCCCACCTTTCTCTCTCTATTTATTTCGTCTTACCTCCCTCTCTCTCCCCCTCCAACTCCATCTCTCTTTCCCTCCCTCTCGACACTCTCTCACATCCTCTCTCTCTTCCTTCCTCTCTCTTCCACTCTCCTTTTGTATTAATCCAAAGTTATTAAATTTAATAATATTAATATTTAATATATTAATATGAATATTAGATTTAACAATTGAAAAAATTCTTTCAGTAGAAATCACAAAGTAAGAATTTTTGCCAACGTGTTTTGAACCAACCAGTGTGTTCATCATGCAGACCAGATGAAGAGGCAAGTCATGGCAAATGGCTTTTAAATAAAGAGCAATTTAGAGACCCTAATATCAGGTAACGACTAGTTATTGAAAAAATAATATTTAATTTATGATATTAATATATTGAAATTCAAATATTATTAAATAAATTTTTATGAAACGGTAATAATAAAAAAATATATAACTAACAAGAATCAAACAAGCCAAGTCAAACTCCAAACAAGGAGAAAAGTAAAAAATTATAAAAAGGAGTCAAGAATCTGATGGTAAATAATTAAGACAAGATCCTTTCATAAAAAAGAATATATAAAAATAAAAATAATAAATGGAAAATAAATAAAGTCAAATGAAAATAGAAATTAATTGAAATTAAATAAAATTAAATTAAAAACAAGAATATTCATAAGTCAAATAAATTCAATAAATTTAAAGATAAGAAATTAAAATAAGAGGGATAAATGAATTAGGGTCAACCATAAAATATAGGGATGAGGCCCATTAAACAAGAACTAACCAAAAGTACAAAAGAAACACAGAACGAACAGGATGATAAAATACTTAAGAAGACAACTAGGAAGACCAAGAATATAAACACCAAGGAGAAAGGACTCGGACTCAATACCTGCAAAGATAAGTAAATAGGCAAAGTAATTCTGAAAGAAACTAGGAGGACAGGACAGGGACCCAACTTCTGCTAATATTCCAGCCATTGTCACTATTCAAATTAATGGGCCTTTTTTCGATTTTTAGGGCCTCCCCCAATTTACGATGATGGAAATGACTAACCTTAGGAATGACTTGGGCCTCCTTGATGTAGATGTGATGCTTAGATTTATCTGAATGCTTTGCCAAAGTAGAGGAGTGGGTCCTTCCATGCTTGATGTCCACGTCATTCTCCCGAATCCTTTGATTAATTGAGCAACCAGTCTCACCAATGTAGGGAGTCCCACATAAGCACATAATAACGTAAACACCCTTCACATTCTTGGGGTCCATTGGATCTTTGACAGATCTAAGGGAGTTTCGAATGGTATTTAAAGGCCTAAAGGTGGAAGGCACCTTATTCTTCCTTAGGATCCTTGCAATCTTGTCAGTGGTCCCTTAGATAAAAGGGAGATGAACAACCGAAAATCAATCATTGCTTTCATTCTTAGCCCTTGGACCTTTTTTGGCTTTGAGGAAAGCCTTAGTAAACTGGTGTCTATTACCCCTATTATTAAAGTAAACACTTAGGAGGTGTTCTTTCTCTTCATTGGGATGGATGTGATCAGAAACCCTTAAATCTCTAGTCGCTAAAGTGTTGAGAACACCAAGCTTTTGAGCTGGGAAATGGTGAGAATTCCCATGAAGATATTGATTCGTGTGAGTCTTCTTAAGAAATACTTGATGAGAAAAAGAGCCATCATCATTCCTTGAGAGAAGGACATCAAGGTAAGGAAGACTACCATTACTTTCAAATTCCATAGTAAACTTTGTGGAACTAGATTGATCGTTAAGATGAAGGACAAAAAGTTTCAACTCTTCCTTACCATGGGACCAGATGACACAAGTGTCATCCAAAAACCTCTTCCACATCTTAGGCAAAAGACGAGAAGAAACTAAAGCCTTAGACTCAAAATCCTCCATGAATGGATTAGCTACCATAAGGGAGAGGGGAGAACCCATGGTGACACCGCAAGTTTTCACATAGAATTCCCCATGGAAAGAAAAGAAAGTGGAGGTGAGACATATGCTAACAAAATTAGTCGTATTAGGATTCATAATGTGCTTGATGTCTTCAATGGCACCGTTGATAGGGATATTAGTGTAGAGGGGTACTACATCTAAGCTCATAAGTTTTCCATCCAAATCAAGCTTGATACCCTTTAACTCATTGAAAAATGATGCAGAGTCTTTAACGAAGGATTATATATGGCCAACAAGAGGCTTAAGCTTCAAGGCTAAATATTTAGTAAGAATATAAGTCGGCCCTCCTATCGTGTTGACAATGGCCTTATGAATCTTAGGCATGCCATAGATTCTGGGGGTAAGAGGGAAACTTTCTATAAGATTATGACTTAATAAAAAAATTTCTTTATAATATAATAATAATAATAATTTTTTGTATAATACTAATATTTGGTTTAATAATAATAATAATAATAATGAGGTTAGCGACTTCATTTTTATAATAGTAATAATATTGGGAATGATAATAAGGCTCTAGGTGTGAATAATAATGTTTGTTCTAATCTTGTTTCCTCTTCTAGTAATAGGGTTATCAATCTCTCTAGCTTTTCTTCTGATCCCCCTATCTTTAGTCTTTTGGAGAAAGGTTTAAATTTTCCTCTCACTCCTAGAAAGATCTTGATCGATGAAAACTATGACATTGAATATGGTATTAGTGACTTACCAGACGTCACTAAAGATATCATCTATCAGGACTTTGTGGATGTCCTTATAAAGGAAAAGCCCCCAAGAACAACATCATCAAACTTGAGTTTGACGCGCTCAAATCCTTAAACAGTAATAAGGATATCATTGTTCTAAAAGCTGAAAAAGGTGGTGTTATGGTTATTCTTGATAAAGATGATTACCATTGGAAGATGATAGACCACCTCCATAATAGTGGGAGCTACAGGAAACTCAACAAGGATCCCTTGAAGAAGATTTCCAAAAGTGTGGCTCTTGCTATAAAGGACAGTAACTCTATAAGCCCGATTAGTCACAAGCTTATAGAAAGTTTCCCTCTTACCCCTAGAATCTATGGCCTCCCTAATCTTCATAAGGAACGGGCTCCTCTAAGATCCATTATCAGCACGATAGGAAGGCCAACTTATATTCTTGCTAGATAGTTTTCCCTGGAACTTAAGCCCCTTGTTGGCCATACAGAATCCTTCGTCAAGGACTCTGCATCATTTGTCAATGAGTTAAAGGGGTTCAATCTTGATCCATATGACAAGCTTGTGAGTTTCGATGTAGTCTCCCTCTACACTAATATCCCTATCAATGAGGCCATTGAAGTCATCAAGTGCATTACAGATCCTGATACGGCTAATTTAGTTGGTATTTTTCTCACCTCCATTTTCTTTTCTTTCGATGGGGAATTCTATGAGCAAATTTGTGGTGTCGCCATGGGTTATCCCCTCTCCCCTCATGGAGGATTTTGAGTCTAAGGCCTTAACTTCTTCTTGTTCTCTTCCTAAGATGTGGAAGAGGTTTGTGGATGACACGTGTGTCATCTAGTCCCATGGTAAGGACAAGTTGGAACTTTTTTCCTTCATCTTAATGATCAATCTAGTTCCATAAAGTTTATCATGGAATTTGAAAGTAATGGTAGTCTTTCTTTCCTTCATGTCCTTCTCACAAGGAATGATGATGGTTATTTTTCTCATCGAGTATTTCGTAAGAAGACTAACACATATCAATCTCTTCATGTAAATTTTCATCATTTCCCAGCTCAAAAGCTTGGTGTTCTCAACACTTTAGCGACTAAAGCTTTAAGGGTTTCTGATCACATCAATCTCAATTAAGAGAAAGCACATCTCCTAATTGTTTTACGTAATAATAGGTATAATAGACGCATGTGTACTAAGGCTTTCCTCAAAGCTGAAAAAATTCCAAGGGCTAAGAATGAAACCAAGGATCAATTTTCAGGTGTTCATCTCCCTTTTATCCAAGGGATCACTAACAAGATTGCAAGGATCCTAAGGAAACATAAGGTTCCTTCCACCTTTAGGCCTTTAAATACCATCTGCAACTCCCTTAGATCTATTAAAGATCTAGTGGACCCCAAGAATGCGAAGGGTTTTTACGTTATCTTGTGTTCATGTGGGACTCCCTACATTGTTGAGACTGGTCGCACGATTAATCAAAGGATTCAGGAGCATGTCGCCAAAATCAACCATGACATGACCCACTCCTCTTTTCTGGCCAAGTCATTACTAAGGTTATTCATTTCCATCATTGTAAATTGGGGGAGGCCTTAGAAATCGAGAAAAGGACCATTAATTTTAATAGAGATGATGGCTGGAATATTAGCAGAAGTTTGGTCCCTGTCTTGTCCTTCTAGTTTCTTTTAGAATTATTTTGTCTACTTATTTATCTTTGCAGGTCTTGGGTCCTTTCTCCTTAGTGTTTATATTCTTGGCTTTTCTTGTCTTCTTAAGTATTTTATCATCATATTCATTCTGTATTTCTTTTGTACTTTTGGTTAGTCGTTGTTTAATGAGCCTCATCCCCATACTTTATGGTTGACCCTAATTGATTTATCCCTCTTATTTTAATTTCTTCTGTTTAAATTTATCAAATTTATTTGGCTTATGAATATTTTTGGTTTTAATTTAATTTTATTTTCATTTGACTTTATTTGTTTCCATTTATTATATATATATATAATATATATATATATATATATATATATATATATATATTATATATATATATAATGAAAGGATCTTGCCTTAATTATTTACCATTAGATTCTTGACCTCCTTTTTATACTTTTTTACTTGCTCTT
This sequence comes from Pinus taeda, assembly GCA_000404065.3. NCBI lineage: Eukaryota > Viridiplantae > Streptophyta > Pinopsida > Pinales > Pinaceae > Pinus > Pinus taeda. The sequence continues at coordinate 18,931 of APFE031443207.1, forward strand.
TGTTTGGAATTTGACTTGGTTTGTTTGATTCTTTTTAGTTATATATATTTCTTATTATTACTGTTTAATAGAATTATTTAATAATATCTATTTTCAATATCTTAATATCATAAATTAAATATTATTTTTCAATAACTAGTCGTTTAATATAGTCGTTACATGATATTAGGGTCTCTACATTTCTCTCTATTTAAAGCCTTTCCCATGATCTGCCTCTTCATCTGGTCCTGATGATGAAAGACACTAGTTGGTCTGAAATGCGTCGACAAAAACTCTACTATGTGATTTCTATCAAAAGACTTTTCTCAATTCATTATGGATCACAAAAGCTTGAATTCAGAGATCTAATAATAATATTTTCATATTAATATTAGGGTTAATAATATTTTTTTGCATGGTATTAATAATAATTTGGCCCATAGGCTTCCCCTAAATAAAACCTCCTGTTGTAGTGTTAGTAAGTATAAACACATAAATAAAACCTCTTTTTTTAGTGTTGTAAAACTCTTTGTATTTTAAATTTATATTTTGTTTATACATAATAATAATAATAATTATATTGACAAATTGATAAGGCCAACATTCAATTAAACATGTTAAATGTTAAACATCACATTTACGTTTGTTCGGCACAATAAATCATTCTAAAATGTGTTTTTTCAAATATATATGATTTGGATTTTATGCTCTCTTTAGCTTAGAACAAAAACATATGTATTCCTACTTGAATATAATGAATTTGGAAATAATTTTATAAATACTCGACTTTTTATATTTAAATCATTTTAAAATATGTTTTTCCAAATATATATGATTTGGAATTTATGCTCTCCTTATCTTAGAATAAAAACATATTTCAATTAAAGGTTTATGCTCACTTTTTAGCTTGGTATGTTTAAGAAGCATACATTAACATTCCTAGTTCTTTTTTTTTGGTTCTTTTTTAACTATATGAGCGTGTGTGTTTTCATTTTGTTTTTCAATTATAATCACCATAAAGAGGGGATAATATATGATATTTTGTTGGATAGAGAGTTATTCTCTAGTGTGGTATGGAGGAGATATTGTAAGGTTATGTGATGTTATCCTATGGAAGAGATATTGTAAAGCTATGTGATGTTATGTAAGCATTTTGACTCGGTCAAATTACATAACAATAAAAACAAAATTAAAATACAATTAACAAAATAAATAAAATACAAAAATTAAATAAATTTCAAACAAATATATATATTAATTAAATTATTAATTAAACATATTTGTAGTTAAATTTGCATAAAAATAAAATAAAATAAAATAACTTCATATTATTCAGTTATCATTATTAATAATTAAACGAGTCTAGATCTATTTAATAAAATAAATTTAATAATTATAATTAATTATCAATTATTATAATTACACTAGTTTAGATCTATTTTAATTTCAATCCCTCTCGGCGCTCATCCTCCAAACTTGCCAGGAGAAATATGAAATTTAAACGTACTGGCGATGACCTATAAATTCTCTTATGGAGGGACAATCATTGATTATGAAATTAGACATTGATGTGGCTAGGCTCATAGAAATAATGGTGGTAGCTGAAAATGACATTACAGTCCAGAGCAGGAATAAGAGATCCAAATCTGCCAAAGTCGCTTCTCCTACAAAAAAAAGGAGAGTCGTAAATCAAAGAACACCCTATTCTAAGAATCAAAATAGAAATTGCGTTGGATCATAGGGGCACAGAGGCTTCAAAAAGATTCTCTAAGGAGAATGATTTGAACAAAATAGCACAAGGAAGTCCCCCAATCAGGGAACCCAACAGAGATAAGGCTAGAAGCCAATTAAATCCAAAGATGATATTGAGAAACTAATCCGAGGTGTTGACTTATACTGGGAAAATGTGGTTAGCCTCAAGAAGCACATGCTAGTTGGCAGATGGGAATATATCAAAATGAATGGAATTCATATGAAGGAATGGAAACAAAAAGGTTGGGCATCCTACCTCAGCTATCGACAAAAGGTTAGTGTTATGGTCAACGGGTGGTTTGGCTTCCATTTTCTTAACAAGGAGGATACATCGAATATATTGGGCTTAACCTCGGTAAAAGGTCGTGGTTTTTTGGCCCTTCAACATTAGAAATTTGCCTTTGATCTAGTGGTTGAGTCTTTGAAGAGGAAAATTATATCAGAAAAATTACCTGGTCTTTCCATCAAATTATGGACTAAAGGGGCCATTAAGGCAATAGCAAGAAAAATAGGAAAATTGTAATTTGTGGATGAAGGTTGTATAAGGTTGTTAGATAAGAAATATGCCTGGTTCTTAGTGGAAGTGGACCTTTCAAGGGGGCTTCCTGTGGCAATAGATATTTATTGGGAATTCCATCATACAACGGATCGACTATTAGGGAATTCCATTTAGATATATGGAATTCCACAATATGGGAAATCTCTTAGCCAATTGTCCTAGTCGTTACGAGGAGAGGATTGGGAAGTCAAGGGACAATACACTTAATAACAGGCATCCGGTTTGTAGGGAAAATGGGACTCTGCTGGATGTATTTTCCACTTTAGGGCTAGAAGCCTCTAAGGAGAATGTTCAAAATGGACAGATGGAACAGCGTGTTGTGAGGGCCATTGAATTTCATCTGGGAGGTGGGTCTAAAGGGGTGAGGAACAAAGCTAAAGATAATGTGGAGGGATCTTGATGCAAGTGATGTAAGTGGCAGAAGGAGTTTTTTGAGAGGAAGAGGAGGCAGAGGCAGAGGAAGAGAAATAAGATGTTACAAATGTAACAAGCTGGGACACAAAGCCTATGAGTGCCCAGAAAATGCAGGAACAAATCAGAGAAATGTAATTGTTGCTTAGGCTAAAGAGAAAGTAGAAAAGGTGCCAGAAGAAGAAAATGTACCAGAGAAAGGGGAATCTTTGGTAGTTAACAAAGTTTTTTTAAAGCCAACAAAAGGAAGTTGATGAACCAACACAGAGAGAGACTTTGTTCAGGGTTGTGTGCAAGGTTCAAGGAAAATGCTTTCAAATGATAATTGATAATGGCAGTACTAATAATTTGGTCTCTACAAAAGTGGTGGAAAAGTTGAAATTAAAGACAAAGAAACATCCAACACCTTACAAGGTGTCATGGCTTCAAAAAGGACATTAGTTATTAGTGAATGAACAGTGTGAAGTGGAGTTGTAGTTGAACAAATACATATTTCTTTGTTGGTGAAGGAGAGACTCATAGAAATTGAGTCACAACAAAGAGGATTTGCTGAAACCTAAAAATTCTATGGCGGGAATTTGGTGCATGAAGAATCAAAAGAGACCGAAAGGTCTAGTATTTTTAAAATTGATAGTTTGTCTATGAATGAAGGTATGGTACTAAATAAGGAATTTTTTGCTATAGAGACAGCTAATGACCATTGTTATGATCAAGAAGTCTTTTGTGAACCTGAACGAAATTGGGATGATTGTTTTTCATTCCATTAAGTTGAGTTTGCAGCTCAATTAGAGAAGGAAACAATAGTTAAAGAGACAGAAGCCAAAGAAGTTGAGACCAGTGAAACTGTAACAAAAGGAGGAAAGGACACCACAGAGAACATCAACTGTGTTGATGTGATTAACAAAGAGGAATTACTCCTAGAGCATGGTGGAGAAAATTGCTTTACAGATATATAGAATTTGGTTGATATTTCGAGTGATGATGATGGTGAACTTTCAGAATTAGTTCTTACTAATCTCAGCATGACAAAGTTACCTAGCAAAGCTATAGGTGCAGATGACAAACTAGTTTGAGACTCGTTCAAAATTTGGAAACCAGGAAAATGGGTAGTCAAGTTTCCATATCCAATTCACGAGTCTATATTTCCAGAACAGAGGATGATGAGGTATAGAAAGTCGAGAATCATGTTTAATAATTCTCTGAAGATATTATTCTACAAATTTAATGCCAAACTACATGATGAAGTTATTCCTTTGAAGGACCATCAACAAAACAGATTTTGGAATCCTGGAGGTAGCAAGTCATTCAGACTTGTAACTATCACATTACTACAGAAAAGTGACAGACCTCATAGACAGGAGTCTATGAATTTTTTCTACATCGGGAGTCTGATGCGGGAGCATTCTGCTCAGAATATTATTGTTCATTTGGTTGATTTAGGGGGTGATGCTTTTAATTACTTTTAGGAATCTTGTATAGATTGAGTGAGAAATATATGTGTGAGGCTTTCAGTGGTGAAATATTCTCAACTATGTGAGAATATCAAGGATAATTGATATGTGTAGATCTCGTAGGAATCTTAGGGATTACGAGATCATCGAATAGGAATTAGCTGAGTAAATTATGGGAAAATCATGGATTTAGTATAATCCATAATTATGTAATTAATCTATAAATGTAATCCTGAGAGGAGAGTGAAAAACAGAGTGTTACAGAGTGTTAGGAGTGTTGGAGAGAGCTAAGTAGTGGTGAGAATAAATCAGAGCACGAGATGTTCTGAATATATGTGTAAATATTGTTATAAATGAAAGTAGATTTGTGTTCAAAACCTGTTTCTACGTGATCTTTTATATTGTGATTTGGTTTCGTTGATTCCTTAAATCTTAGGCTGAATCCTCTGTAAAATATAGGAAATTAAAAGTGAAGTTTATTGTTTGATGATCGCCTGGACAAAGGCTTTAATTTGTTGATCACCGATTGAAAGCGGAAAAAGGTTGAGTGCACTAATAAATCATCATTGATCATAGGATGGATCAATGATGATCTATTTGGGAGAAGATCCAATGGTGATCGGGTGTGAATTAACAAGTGTGTTAACTCAGCTAGTGGACCCGATAACATTATAAAGCCGAGTTAATTGATAAATCGATCATGACCGTTGAAGTGATCTGACGATCATCGAGTCGCAACAAGCACAAACATTAATTCCAAAATCGGACGCTATAGTTTATAAAACTGAGTTAATAGCTCAGTTAATCGTGACCGTTTATTTGAAAAGGTTAGATCTGACGGTAATTGCGTCGGAAAATGAACAAGGTTTAATCTAGATTTCGGATGCGATATCATATGGACTATGATTTAATCCAATTGAATTCTGAATCGATCATAGCCATTCATTATGTATGGATGAGATCAGATGAATATCGCTCCGGAAGATGCCTGCTAGTTAGCATAGTTTTCGGATACGATAAGGTTTGAACGGGAATTTAATTTGTTTGGGATCTACTAAAGAGATCGGGATCTGATAGTTTAATTAAACAGGGGTTTAATTAATTTAAATTTTGTATTTATGTAAAGTTGTAGTTTCGTTGCATCATATCTCCATTCCAGACTCCTTCTAAGAGGAAAGGTAAGGGGATAGATCACTCGCCAAATAAAGCCAATCAGATCTCTCTTATGTCCCCCATTTGCAACAGAATCCTTCCATACTCCAACATGTCTCCTCTCTCGGATGACATGGATATAAAGGCCCTGAAATATATTCCAGGGTTAGGTCTTGAGACAATGTCTATCAAGAAAAATCATATTCAAAACAATGATCCAAAAACATATGGGGATCTAACCCAATCGGTGTTGATTTCTGGTAGCATCGAATGTGCTTTAAGACTTACAATTTTCAGGGAAGCTTAGATACATACATTCTCCAATACCCATAAATAATTTTGGGAAATTCCACCCAGAGACAGTTTTATTAAAATAATTAATTATTTTTAGTGGGACCCCAAGTCTAAACTTAGGAAATTAAAATAATTAAAGGGTATTAATATAAACTGTGGGTGCAAATTCTAGAAGAAGGCAAAGATCAAGTCAATATGATCCTAGTCATTGATTAGAATATAATTTGGGTTGTTGATTGATCAACAAGAGGATTATAAGAGAACGCTTGATGGGCACTTGGAGTACACACCGAGAGTTGATCAGTGAGATCGAATTACTAAGCCTAGAGCAATGCAGTGATTTCGTGGTGATCATGCAGAGAGGGGTAGAGATAATTTTTGGTTGGAGAATCTTCTCCCGAGCCAAGAATAAGCACCAGAGAGGAAGATAAAGACATGGAGGTGGAAATGCAGTGCCCAGTGAGGGTGACACAGAGCCATGTAGGGCTAACGCAGAGCAGCACAATGTCTTCAGTGGAGAAGTCTGAAATTTAGCTGGGAGTTTGATGTTATGAGCCAGGAGGGCTAAAGTCAAGGCTCCTGAGAGAAAATCAATCTAGTAGAGCAAGTGACACTGTTCCTTGGAGGCAGTGATGTAGGCCCACGCAAATATTACATAGGGACAACGCAGAAGTAGTCAGGGACTCGTTGTTTCAGTTGTCAAATCAGACAAGACTTGCAGTGTAGATTGAGGTAATCTCACTAATTTATTCTACCGAGTGATATTCTTTGTACTAGATAGCCAGCAAGGCATCCAGAGTTTGTATTCATATTTACCACTACATAATAATAAAACACTCAGAGTTACTGCATCGATTTTCCCGCATTGGGTTTTGCCGAGGACTTTTGTCAAAAAATAATGGTGTCATTGTGTTGTATCTATTTCCTGTTCAGTTTCTTGTTTCCGCTTATAAATTTAAATGGTGTAGGTTGTAGTGTATGTATTTCAATGTTTGCCGTAGAAAACTGCAAATAAATTGTTCATGTAAATTAACTAGGAGAAATATTATTAGTTGTTGCAGTAGGAATTTGGGCATCCAAATTTTCACATGGTATCAAAGTTGCAGGTGAAGCAAGAAGAACAGAGTCGGAAGGCCCAATGTTGAAGGAAGAAGTGAGTTTGAAATTCCTGTAGAGGCAGAAATTCGAATCCCCTAAGGGTTTGCATAGTTCTGGCTAGGAGGGCTAGATTTTCGTGGTAAATCTCTCTCTGAGTGAGTCGACAGAGAAGCAAGATTTCCATGTCGAAATCTGTCAGCGGCAGAGGGAGAAGTGCAGTAAAATATTTAGAAAAGAGGGGCTTTTCTGGTGGGACACAGATTTTTGTAGGCATTTGTTGGGCAGAAAGTCATCAGACAGAAGAGAGAGACATGGTTGAGGGACTTCTTCCTCAAGAGGACTTCAAGCCAAGGAGTCTGAATTCTCACTAGCTAAGAAGCAGCAGATAGGGGCATATCTACAAGCTCCAGAAGGGAGTGCGTAGGTTATTCCATTGTTGTGCGGAGAACAGAGGAGCTTATTTGACATTTCTATTGGGCAGAGATGGCATCCAGTGGACTGAGAGATCAGGATAGGTTAGATGGGGCATCCAACTATGTGATCTGGAAGGCAAGGATGTCATGCCTTATGGATGAGAATTTTCTCAAAGTCTACATCAATAGAATGGTAGCTGATCCCACAGATTGAGATCAACTCAAGAAGTACAAGGGAGAAATGGTGAAGATAAAAAGAATGATCCTCAATGGAGTGAAGGATCATATAGTCTGTCACATTGCTAGCAGAAATACTGACAAGGAGATGTGGGATGCATTGTCGACATTGTATCAAGGATCTTATGAGCAGTGGAAGATGTACTTGGAGCAGAAGATGAGATCTACGTAGACGCAGAAGGGGGAACACATTAATTCGTTTCTCACGAATATTCAGGAGACCCGAGATGAATTGGCAGTTGTGGGGTCAACACCTCAAGGTTTCGAGATGGTTAGGTTAACCCTTAACTCAATCTCAAATGAGTTGAAAGTCTTTGTCCAGAGCATTCTGGTGAGGGTGACTTTGCCAAACTAGGATGAGATGTGGGCAGCTCTTAAGAAAGAGGAGCTGAGAAGGGACTTGGTTGAGTGTAAACTTGATGAAAGAAGTAGCAGTGGGTCGAAGCCCGAAGAGGAGGATGAGAATTTATCCCTAAAATCCAAGGGGCAACATGAGCAATGGAGGCGAAAGAAGGATGCTTCGAAGATCAAATGCTTCAAGTGTGGTGAACTCGGTCACTACGCAACACAATGTCTTCTTAGGAAGAAGGAAAAAGATGAGAAGCATGATCTGAAGGTTGCAACCATAAAGATTGAGGAGGAAGAGTTTTCCATGACAGTCGAGATACCTCTAGGAGGAAGGTGGGTTGACTTAGAGTTGTAGTTCGAGAGAGCTTCAAATGGGTAGGATCCTTGAGGAGCCCACCTCATGGATCAATTGCTTGCTACGGAAGCCCAAAACAGAGGTAGCAGGATGGATCATGCCAGTTGATGCAGAGGAGTGTCAGAGTGACAGTTGTAGTGGCTAGGAGTGCCAGAGACTGAGCAACACAGAGTAGAGTTGATAGTAGTGTAGATACCACAAAGCAGAGGTCAACAACAGCACAAAAACTAGCAGCAGACTGACTCCAGCAACAAGATGCATCATACTAAACATCAGTTTATTAATTTGGGATTCTTTTTCATTGTTGATGCAGTAGCAGCAAAAGTTGGAGAAGGTTGCAGTGTGGATGCAAAGTTGGCAATGGCAGGGCCAACAGCAACACGAATGTAGAATTGAGAGGGAGTTGCAGTGCGGATGCAGTGTTGTCAGTGGTAGGGTCAGCAGTAGCACAAAAGTAGAATTTGCGCAATAGTTGGTGGACATGATATCATACATCAGTAGCACAAAAGGAGATGTTACAGAACAAAGTGATGCTTCAACAGGTTGCACTGCTAGAGCACATTCCTTGCTAAGAGGGAGTGTTTATTCCTGGTAACATTGGACATGCTCTAAGTCTCAAAATTTATAGGGAGGCTTAGACACATGCATTCTACAATACCCAGAAATAGTTTTGGTAAATTCCACCCAGAGAGAATTTTATTAAAATAATTAATTATTTTTAATGGGACCCTAAGTCTAAACTTTGGAACTTAAAATAATTAAATGGCATTAATATAAACTATGGGTGAAACTTCTTGAAGAATGTGGAGATCAAGTCAATATCATCCTAGCCATTGATTAGAATCTAATCTGGGTCGTTGATTGATAAATGAGAGGATTATAAGAGAAGGCCTGATGGGCACTTGGAGTACACATTGCGAGTTGATTAGTTAGATCAAATTGTTGAGGATAGAGCAGTGCAGTGATTTCGTGGTGATAACGTAGAGAGGGGTAGAGATAGTTTTTTGTTGGAGAATCTTATCCTGAGCCACGAATACACAGCAGAGAGGTAAAGAAAAACATAGAGGAGGTAGTGTAGTGCCCAGTGAGGGTGACGCAAGGCCACGAATGGCTCACGCAGAGTAGCGTAGTGTCTTTAGTGCAGAAGTTCGAAATTTAGTTGGGAGTTCGATGTTCTGAGCTGGGAGGGTTGAATTCGAGGCTCTTGAGATAAAATCAATTAGCTATAGGAAGTGGTGTAGTTCCTTAGAAGCAGTGATGCAGGCCCACACAATGATTGCGTAGGGACAACGCAAAAGTAGCCAAGGACTCATTGTTTCAGTTGCCGGATCAACCCAGACTTGTACAGTAGAGTGAGGTAATCTCACTAATTTCTTTTGCTGAGTGATATTCTCTTACTAGATAGCCAACAAGGCATCCAAAGTTTGTATCTAGATTTACTACTACATAATAATAAACCCTCAGAACTACTGCACCAGTTTTCCCACATTGGGCTTTTCCGGGGACTTTTGTCCAAAAATAATGGTTTCATTGTGTTGTATCTATTTCTTATTTAGTTTATTGTTTCTTCTTATAAATTTAAATGGTGTAGGCTACAGTGTATTTATTTCAATGTTTGTCGTAGAAAACTACAAATAACTTGTTCATGTAAATTAACAAGTAGGAGAAAAATGATCAGTTGTTGCAGTAGGAATTTTGGCATCCAAATTTTCACAATCAGTTCCCTTTCGTGAGAGGAAAAAAGAGCCTAAATACAAAAAGCTTACCCTCACTGGAGATATAACATTTGAAATGAATTCTAATTCTCTGAAACATTGGAGGATGCCTTGTTTCTGTCTTTTGATTTGGGGGCTTCTTATGAGTCTAATGAAACTAGGGAGGACATTATACATAGGGACCTTACAGAAACATATCATGTTTCTTTCGACTCAAAATGAGACTCGTGTTCTTAAATTTAAGAGGGTTGGGATCTTCCTACACAAAAATATTCCTTAAACACCATATAAAATCCAATTTTCTGTCGTTTGTTCTATTGCAAGAAACAATGTTACATAAGGGAAAATCTTTGGAGATTCTATTAATGCCCATCATGGCTTGGTTGCACTTCTAGCTCCTTGGGAAATTTAGGTGGTCTTGCAACTATCTGGGATCCTTCTATTTTCAATTTCCAAGCATATAAATTTAGTGTAGTTATAATATTGTCATGCTATGTTAGAGGATGGAACTATCGACTTTGAATTTTAAATTTATATGCACCTTTCAAGAATCGCAAATTATTTTGGGACTTAATTGACTCTTCAAGAATTTTTGACTTCCATCCTCTTATTGTTTCAAGTGATCTAATTTTTCTTTTGAATGCAGGTGAATGTTGGGGACATAGAGAAAATTCGAACTCATTTTCCAACTACTTCACAGATTTGCTTAGTCAAAAGGCCCTCCAATATGTTGCCCCTAATCCCATATCCCAAACTTGGTGTAATGGTAGGCAAGGTAAGGATGGTATAGCCAAAATAATTGATAGGTTCCTAGTGGATTACATTGTACATCAAAAAATGAGACAGGTTAAATCGTGGACATTCTTCTCGAACATCTCAGACCATGATGCCATCATGTTGGAATGGATGGATGATTTAGAAATTACCAATATTCCTTTCAAATACAATCAAATATGGGTTAAAGACATTGAATTCCAGGAGCTTTTTCTACAGTCCTGGACCAACCCTGTTCTCTCTAAGTTGACAAATCTGTCAGAAGTGGTATTGGAGAAGCTTAAGAGACTGAAAACATCGGTCAGAAATTGGGTTAAGAAGAGAAAGAAGGAACTCAAAAAGGATCTTGTATCAATTGATAAACAAATTTATAGAATGATGGATCCCATCACCCTTGGTTTCTTGTCTGAGCAACAACATATGGCCATTTTAGACCTGGTGTGTCGAAAGGACAAAAGAATTAAAATGCAAGAAGAAGATTGGAGACAAAAAAGTAGATTAGTTTGGATAAAAGATGGAGATTGGAACACCAAATTCTTCCATCGGGATATTTCTAAAAGAAGACAATCTAATTCAATTTGTAAAATCAATGATGAGGCTGGGAAAATTCATACCTCCCCCGAGGATATCAAAGAAGTAGCATATAAATTTTTCAAAACAATGTGAGGAAAGGGAGGAGGAATGTATGGCTAAAAATTTGGAATTTGTCAATTACTTTCCTACATGGGTCAATGTTGAGAACGCTAAAATGATGGATGAGTTGGTCACCACGGAGGAGCTGCTTCAAACACTAAAGGAGATGGCTAAGGAAAAGAGTCTTGAGTCTGATGGATAGCCTAGTGAATTCTTTCTTCACTTCTTCGAACTCATGGGCCCAGATTTGGTCAAGATGGTGGAAGCAATCAGAATGTCCAGACGAATCCCAGGGGCAACCAATTCCACTTTTCAAACTCTTATTCCTAAGAAATTGAATGCTCGACCTTTTAAAGATTATAGGCCAATCTCATTTTGTAGCTTTTCCTATAAGATGATGTCTAAGATTATCACTAACTGTATCAAGAACATCATCTCTCCACATATTTTGTTGGAGTAGTTTGGATTTTTCTTAAACAGGAGAATCCAGGACGTTATAGCCATAGTACAAGAAGTTATTCACTCAGTAAAATTAAGGAAACAAAATTCATGTTTAATGAAAATTTATCTCATTCGGGCATACAATTCTGTGGATTAGGAGTTCCTAACAATGGTCCTATATATAATCAATTTCAACCATAGGCATTCCAATGGATCATCTTATGTATAAAATTGGCATCAATGGCGGTTCTCATCAATGGGAACCCACAATCTTTTTCAAAATCAATAGAGAACTCATACAAGGGTGTGCATTATCTCCACTACTATTCATTCTAATAACAGAATATTTCGAAGGGGAATTAATTCCAGGAAGGTTGTTATAGAAATCAAATGTTGTAAGATATCTATAAATTTTCATCTAACACATTTACTATTTTTGGATGACATTCTTTTTGCTAAGGTTGTTAGTACCTTAGGATGGGAATCTTTCTTCAACTTCTTTCAGAAATTTAACAATGCTTTTGGCCTCAAAATAAACAGAGACAAATCAGAGATAATTTCTGAGGACGCAGATTCAGTGGAGATTAAGAAAATTGCAGTAATGTTTGAGGTTAAGATCTACCCTTTGTCAGATGGATTCAAATACTTAGGTTGTTACTTAAAGCCTTGTGGATATAATAATTTTGATTGGGAGTGGCTCGATATTAAATTTGAGAAGACATTATTTTGTTGGGACCATAGGTGTCTAACTTTCGGAGGAAGGTTCATCATGATTAGAGCGGTCTTTCAGGGTATCCCAATATACTGAATGCATCTCTTCCACATTCCCCAAGCTGTTATTAAAAAATTGAATCCATTGTGACAAAATTCCTATGATCTGGGTTGGGATCGAGAAGGAGGATTCGACTTGCTGTCTTGCACGTAATTTCTTGATCAGTTAAAAAAGTTGGTTGGGGTATCCTGAATATTAGAACCTTTAATATTTATCTTATAGCTATGAGCCTATGGCGTATATTCAGGGAATAGGGACTTTAGCAGAGTATTATGATGGACAAAAATATCCATCACAGAGGTTTGGAGGAGTGGAATAGTGACAAAGCCTTTTCGAAATCCAATAAATCAACAACGTGGATAAGTCTCAGGATCATTATTCCTTGGCTTAGCAGCAACCTTAGTTTGGTTGTTGGAGATGGGAAGAAGGTACTAGTGGGATTGGATATTATCAAAGGCATGTCTGGTTTCCATTCTCTTTCATATCATATTATATATGATCTAAATCAAAGGGGATTTTCCAAATTGGAAAGCATTGGGAGAGCCCCCCAAGCATTATTGATAAATACTTTCTGGCCACATGAATGGTAAATTTGGATCCCATACTATTTGGGGGAAGAATGAGAAGTTGAGCTAATCTTTGTCAAGCTAGCATAACCATGTCTCATGGTTAGGACGAATTGGTTTAGGGGGATTATATTATTGAAGGCAAGATTATGGCTTCAGAATTCTATGAACACATTACTTCACGTGTGAAATCTCTCCCCCATGTTGTTCTTTCTGCACGTTTGTGGACCTTGGATGCCCCTCTCAAAATTCTATGTTTCTCTTGGCTAATATTCTACAACCAAATATTAACCTGGGACACCATTATGAAGAAAGGCATGGTGGGGCCTAGTTGTTGTGCCCTACGCAAATCAAATTTGGAGGATGTCAACACTTATTTATTCATTGCCCCTTCACAAAGGATATCTGGAAAGATGTTTGTTCTCTATTAGGGATTCAAGTTGGTGGAGATGATTCTTCAATTGTTGCTAGGATTAGTTCTTGGGAGCGCCATTCCAAATCATAGAGAGCTCTTCCCCTATTAATATTTTTGGGCATTTGGCGCTCCATGGATGAATGCATTTTTTAAGGTATTTCTCCCAATACAAAGTTATCTTCTCTTCGCATGTTGCCCATTTTCAGGAAACTGGCCCTTGGAGTCCTAAGGAATCATCTAGGTCAATTAGGTTGGTTGACTTATCAAACTTTTTCCCAAGCTATTTTTTCTATGGGGCATCTATTGGAGGATGTTGTGGTTGTGGTGTCTCTCTCCACATCAAGCATGGGATGTCCTACCGTTTCAGATGGTTTGGTGGCTTCAGGCAAAAATGTAGGGTATAAATGCTTGCATTATGGGGGGCCTTACAAATAGCACATTGGCTCAGCATTGACAACCTCTTGGTAGTTGGGGATTCTCTCTCAATGATATGTTGGATCCAAGATTAGAATTCCTTACATGTTCCCTTACTTTTCAATTGGATTTAAAGAATATGAGTTCTTAAGGACCTCTTCTCGGTGATTTCATTCCAACATGTATTTAGAGAAAAAGACCTCGAAGTTGACTTCCTCTCCAAGCATGCCCTGACGCTTCTACTAGGGCAGATGCACTTTGATCTCATATTGGAGGCAACTGTGCACAATCAAGGAGTTTTTTTGTTTAGTTAGTTTTACTATATTGTTTCCTATGTTCCAAAGGTTTTATGTTTATAATAGGGACACGTAATTTTTTTTTTATTTTGTAGTTAATTCTCTTTATGCTTGACAACAAATGGTGATACTTTGACTTAATCATTTTGGAATCATTATGTTTGCTGCCCTGCGCAGCAACAAGGGGGTTAAAAAGTTTAGTAATGGTGCCTTTTGGATTCCTTTTGAATTATAGTTGAATACTTTGGACAAGAACTAAGGACATGTAAAACATTTTTCTCTAATGGAAAGTGTTCTATTTTTTTCTCCTAATAAAATTAAAAAAAAATAAAAAGATTTGCAATTAAGATGGATCTACGTTGGTCTATTGTTATTGAGGAGATAATCTAAAGATAGGTTTAATATTTTTTTTAGAATTACTAGGATCAACAAATCTCTTATATTATACCTAAAAAGATCTATCCTCTTTTTTAAATGTTTATTTAGTTTCAATTGTTTTACTAAGGCTATTAGCCAATGTACCCTCCATTTTAAATGTTTACTTTTTTTCACGAGAAAATATCAAACATTGATTTAAATGGAAATAAAGTTTACATATGAGAATTATGCTAAGTTTATCAAAAGTCAACAATAACCATCACCTATCGCTAGATTGGAAATAAATTATCCCATAAGGATCAATAGAGGATATATCTAGAGACTAATTCCAATCTTGAAAGACATAAATCAACAAAGATATAAAAAGAGATTTTCAATAATATATTAAAAAAAAGTGTTGAAAGTTCGATGTTCCGAAACGTTCCATCAAATATCAAAGAAAATATATAGCATGTAGACATAAACAGATACCTGTCCACCATACCATACCATGTACCACAAAGTAGCCTCACCCACATGGAATCTGTCATGAGGACTGAAGACAACCTGCTCGGAAAGACTGGAACCATATGTGCCCCCGAACCCTTACGTAGCCCTTCTTTTGACAACCCATCAACTGAAAGGTTATGTTCTCGAGGAATATGTGAGAAGGAAACCGCTCTAAAGAGACCTTTTAGCTTGTGTATCTTCTGCTCGAAGGAGACTTCAACTTGTGTATCTATTACATCCAATGGCCCATAAGCAGAGGAGTGAATTTTGTTCCTTTGTTGATCTAGTCTCTCTCTCTATATATATATATACACAACTATTCTTTGTCAATTTTGCAATAGGGAAAATTATTCTTCATCAAATAGTTGAAATTAGAGATGAGTCCAATCCTTAAGCTTGGGCACTGACCTCATAGACATGTATGATAAATGCAGGGTATTAAATATTGCACATGATGTGTATAAAAAGTGTAAGAGGTGTTACATCATGGAAAGAGATTTTAATTTGTGTATTTGCTGCATCTAATGGCACATAAGTGGAGGAGTGAATTCTATTCCTTTGTTGATCCAGTCTATAGTGACTTGTGACTGAAGGACTATTTTTATTTGAATTTGAATCACTTTTGGAGATTTTTGTGGATTATATGACACTGCAATTTATTTTTAAAGAAAATGTGAAAGAATGGTCGAGAAGTAGTACTTATGGGAGGGGAAAAGTCCTCCCTAGTCCTTTTTTGGACTACAATATGT
>APFE031443207.1:34949-65155 GCA_000404065.3 Pinus taeda
TGATGATGATGATGATGATGACCATCCACTAATACCAATATGGTCTATCAGACCTTAAGAAAGTAAAAGATTAATTGAGATTATTTAACATTTTATTTCTATGATAAAAAAGAAGGGAGAGGAGTGTTCCTAGGTCACTGTAGTTTTGCTGACTTAGCAAGTAAAAAAGGTTGGTAGTCTGGAAAATATTTTGAAAATTAGGATGACTGTGAGTAAGAGTGAGGTAATCCAAGAGAAAGTTATTTTCATGTTCAACCCTCTTATTTTCACAAAGGTGACAAACTCTTTCATATATATGTTTCCAAGGAAAGAAATCTTCCTCAAGTCTAAGCCCGAGAGCTAGAGTGAGGTTGTTGGTACTAAACTAGCCCACAAGTATAATCACTCATGAGTTTACAACAATAAGGAATTATAGCTTAGCATGTCACAAGTAGGGATTTCAAATTGCGTGGGGAAGATAACAACCATTCTACTCAACCACGCAAGAGAACCCTAATTGACGAAAAGTTTGGGCATTAGGTATTTCCCAAGGAAGAAATTTAGCTTCCCTCTAAGCCCAAAGGAAAGAGAGAGGTTGTTAGTACTATGCCAACCCTTAGTATAGACTCATTTATTAATGCAACAAATTTACTTTATTACAAAGGAACAACATGTCAACTTAGGAGACTTACCTAAGTGGGGAGGATAACAAGTATCTTGCCCAACCACCCAAGCCAAACTCAATTCACACACACATATGTATATTAAAATAAAAATAAAAACTTTTTTTTCCCTCAACATGAAGATAACATGTAACATCCAAAAGAAATATTAGTCAACTATAAATAAAATATTTTCATGGCCACCTCAAGTGAGTTAATTTTATACCAACTTTCAATATATACAATGAGAATAAGTAACTAAAAGTAAAAGAAAAACTAACTTTCTCCATAGGTGCTTTCGTACTTTGTAGTACAAAGGAGATTTGTGATGCATTAAATTCTTAATATGGAGTTGAGATGTCCCATATTGACAACCAACTTAAGTACATCATAACTCCAAATCTATCATGAGTGGAACTAGATCAAAATTTGAATCCATGATAAATATAAAGTTAGAATAGATCTTTTATATATTGATTATAGCATAAATACATACATTGAGAGATATGACAATATAAACTATATTTTTGTGAGTTAAGTGAAGTTCTTCAATAACATATGTGTGTGGGGGGGATAAAGCAATTGAAAGTAAAATCTTTCATATGGTTAAAATATTTGAATGATATGTTGCTTATTATGAGGGTGATACTAAAATTTATTTCATGTTTAATGTGGATTCGACATGTAGTGCAATTTCTTTCATACCCAACATAGAATTGGCACATGACATATTAAAAACTAAGATAAATATATCATAATTCCAAATATACCTCCTTTTATGTAAGTTAATAATGTATTTCCTCAAAAAAACATGCAAATCAGATACATCAATCCATAAACCAACCTAACCATGTCACTGTGTAGGTGGTCTCAATCTACCCAATGGGAAACCAAATATTTTTGACCACCTACCATTTGAGTAATTTGTCCAAAATTCCAACAATTTTAACAATTAAGCAAAATGTTGTAAATTGACATGTTGAAAATCGAGATTCAGAGGAGGTGACTGGTGTCATGTCTTTAGCGTTGTATCTTGGAGGAGCTCGAGGAGTAGGATCACATTGGAGGTGGAACTTGATATGGGCCAGCTGTGCATCCATTCTTTCTAAACAAACCTTCTCATTTCTCTGAACTTGTTTGACATCCTCTAAACTAGAAAATATATTATATCTTTCTTCTTGTCTATCCTTTAGTACCCTTCCCAACAAGGTCTTCATTTGACAATACATTAATAAGGTATGAAAGTATTATTTCGTTCTTCCCTTGGTGTTTCCAGGTTCGAGAACCCAAATGGAAACATTTTTAATGATTTAAGAGTCCAAGAAAACTTATATTTCTCTAGTTGTTATGGATTCTAATTCACAAATCTCATTTCAAGTTTCAAGGGGGTACGCCTGAGTGGTAGTTTGTAGGAGCCTCTTAGGCTTGTTGTTGGGCCCAGTTATGTCCCTAGGGTCCACACCCACCCTCGCCGTGACTACTCTGCATTCTTTGTCACTATATATCCAACTAAGATAGTTTGGACTTGTAGTCTACACAGGGATAGTTCATGACAGAGGCCTGAAAGTGACTACATTGCAATGTCCTAGCTAGAAATAGGTTAAGGAGCTAAGAAAACAGGAGGTTCAGAGTTAACCATAGGGCCAGGAGAAACAAAGTACAAGAAGGGTGGCAATGAATGGAGCGGATTGAGGGCTTCAGAGTAATAGAATCATCTTGGTAGAGGGGTGCGATACCACATGTGCAATTGAAAGAACAATAATACAACCCAAAATAAACATAAACACATCTAAGCCTGCACTAGAATTTAGATCGAAATGGATAAAGTTTTGTATTAAATAAAGAGTTACCCATAAGAACATGACAAATGTTGAACATAGGTACTCGGGGATGGATATAGAGTGAGGAGCATTGAAGGAACGAGGGATGCTTGAGGAGTTGCATCCTACGACTACAATAATGCCTCCTCTCTCTACTATTGTCCAGTAACTAGGAGCCCTCCTCTCCAACATAATGCATACCCCCCAACGGACAGAATACAGAGCCAGGATGATAAATTTTCCTTCCAAATTCAGTTCATTAAACACGACATGGATACCTAGAATTAGCTATAAAATGATATTGATGATCCTCCCAACACTTCAACTTTCCACAAGCCAATCCTCCTACAATGAAGGACTTGGCTTATTCCTCTCTCCCCGACGACACGACAGATGGGCAAACTAGCATGAAGTCACCTTCTCACCATAACCCATATAGCATGTCTTCATTACTAATCACATGCTTATGCATGCATAGAAATAGTCACATCATCCCCGATATTTAATATCCTCTCTACTATAAAGTGGTAAGCTCATCCTCCAATCCCGTTACTTAAAAAAAACACCCATCTCAAACATAATTCCAAATATAACATGTACTAAATTTTTTTTATTATTAATTAAAATACATACAACCCTTTTCTAAAAAAATTATGATTTTTTTTATTCCACTTTTACATTGGCAAGTTTATTATAATATTCAAAAATTTTAAAATGAATATAAAATATAAATTTACATTTATACCATGTATATAAAATTCCCAAAAATAAGAATCTCCATCTTTGACATTTAATGTGTATCTACGGAATCAATCTCAACAAATAAAAAACAAATAACCTGGCGCATTAATTTTCAAAGAATACGAACCTAGCACGGTGATCGCGTTACTAAAAGCTGGATTTAAACGTAAAATAACATGACATATATATAATATATAATTTTCATAATAAATTGGGATTACATTGTAATATTTTTTTTGTTATTTAACTTATTTAATTATCTAAATTAATATTTTTAAGTAAAATTGAAATGATTTAAATTTTCCAAATTAAATAATTTTAAATTTATTATTATTAAATTAATATAGATTTATTTTAATTTTAAATTTATAAAGTATTGAGAGGGATTAAATCTCTTGAGGTGAGTGCAAAATTTGAAGAAAAGTTGTACCTTGAAAGCATTGAGACTTTTCGGGTGGGGTTAAGATGGATCTATGCTAGTTTATATATACACACATAAAATATATAGGTTGGATCCATTTTTTTTCTCTTTCTTTCCTCTCACTCTACTCTCTCCCTCCCAAATCCTCTCTCCCTTCCTCTCCCAACTCCTATCTCTCCCCTCCATCTCTCTCTCTCTCTACCCTCCAACTTTGTCACTATCTCCCTCCCCCTTCTCTCCCTTCCCTCCTCTCTCTCTTCATTCCTCTCTCTTCGTTCCCCTCTCTCTTTCTTCCCCCACTCCCTCCCCATCCATATGATGGACAATTTTCATTTTATGTAATCAATGCTATATGTAATGTTTAAAATATTTTACATCTTAATTTTTGTATTGTGAAATGAGTTACAAATTTTTTGACATGTCATATTGATAAGCTATGGCAATGGCCCATGTTATTATAAAAAAACCTAATTACAAGTTAATAATATCCATGGTAAAGTGGGGGTGGATATCCATGGTTAAGAAAATTGTTATATCGTAAGTTTATTATAAGCATATTAATTAAATTTAAATATCGTTATGGAATCATTATTAGTCTATGTCAAAATCAATTTGTCTTGACCAATACAAATTATAAGTCTTGTTTGCAAATTATAATGTTTAAATTTGAAAAATAAATATTTATTTTTCAATATTATTAAAAAAAATAATTTACAAACATTTGATTGGACCATAGCTTGAACGTCTTATTGCAACCTTTGCATAATATAATGCCATGTACACTGCCTTACATATTTAATGCCAATATTCATGCATGGTTTTTTTATATTTGTGTAGTGATTTTTTATTCTTAAGTTAGAAAACATCCAAAAATAAAATACTTGAAAATAACTTATACTCAATTAAATAGCATATCTACCATTAATTACTTCCCACCATAATTTAAACAAGCATTTGCATAAAAATAGATAGGAATAAGATGCAAAAAAATATATGTACATAAGTTACTTCCCACCATTATTTATGTTACGCAGTAGCAAAATTGTAAATGTGTAGACTTACTAGTGGATACTACACACCAAAATTTATGCAAATTCTTTTGTGTGTGTAAGCAGTGTACTTATCCATTCCAGATCACATCTCATTAGTTACTACCAAAGCAAGACTATAGGATGATAGACTTCAAATCACATCTCATTAGTTATTGCCAAAGCAAGACTATAAGTTGATTTGTCTATTAACTATTATTAATTTATCATTAACCAATATAACTTATAATTATTTATGGGACTTAATTTTTAACTTTAGATGGAGAGATAAACTCTGTGCTAAACAAAATTACAATATAACTAATTAATTTTATTTTTCCAATATTACTTTTTATTATTTTTAATTAAACAAACTTGTAAATATTAAATTAAATGTTGATAATGTTAAATATTTATATTAAATAATATTTACTGTAATCATCTACCTTATACTAAATTATAAAGCAGTATAACACATTGATTTTTTTCTCCTTATCGCTTTTAACTTTTATGCCGGCCCATCTACCCTATTTTTAAATAAATTTTATTTAAAAAAACCATTTTTATTTATTAGTTAAAACGAGTTATTTTTTTTCACTTGAAAACACTCCATGAAAACGAATTAAGCGTCAGATGCCGTCGCGTCACGCGTCCCTTCGTGGCAGGAGCTACACCTCCCATCATCGAACATTATTCCGACATCCACATCGTTTCTTCTCGAGTATGTAGCATATCCATATGACCGTCATATGACCTCAGGCCATACTTCGCGAACAATGTAAGAAGCTAGATGGTTCTGGAGAAACAATACACAATTACATTAGATGATTCTGGATGGATGGATAGGGTCGAATAAGCAGTTGTCTATAATGCGATTTTTTGAAAGCTTTTTTGGTGGGTTTTTGAAAGCTTTTTTGGTGGGTTTTTCCGGTCAAAATCCGGCAACAATTTATTGGAATCACAGGTTTGATAGCTAGTTTCTGCACACTCAAAGCGTCCCAGGGGTTTTTCAGGGTGCTGAATCCAAATATGCAGTTAAAAAACCATTTTAACTGCAACAAATCAAGATTTAACCTCAATTTCTTCCACCGGATTCCGTTCCTCTTGGTCTTATAAAAATAGATAGTAACATCTCTCCTGATATAGTCGGAGATCGATCTTGAAATCGAAATACTCAGATTTGAGTGTTGTTTTTCTGTATTCATTCCAATCGCATATATTTCAGTAATTCATTACTAGTTAAAAATGTCGATAGTTCCCAGCATTTTCGGCAGGAGGTCAGTGGATCCCTTCTCCTTGGAAGTATGGCATCCTTTCCAAGCATTCACACATCTGGCCAGCGGGGGACCATCGAGGCAGTTTGTAAAGGAAACCTCTCCCGTAGCCAATACTCAGATCGACTGGAAGGAAACGCCAGAGGCGCACATTTTCAAAGCTGATCTTCCAGGTTTGAAGAAAGAGGAGGTGAAAATAGAGTTGGAAGAGGGCCAAAGAGTTCTGAAGATAAGCGGGGAGCGCAGCAAAGAAGAAGAGGAGAAGAACGACCAATGACACCGCATTGAGCGATCTCGTGGAAAATTCCTTCGGCGTTTCCGGCTGCTTGAGAATGTGAAGGTGGAAGAGATAAAGGCGAGCATGGAAAACGGGGGGCTGACCGTGACAGTGCCGAAGCAGGCAGAACCCCAACCTCCGCAACCCAAATCCATCGAGATCTCTGGTTGACCTCTCACGCGGTATGAAAATGTCATGGAAGACGGGGTGCTGACCGTGACAGTGCCGAAGCAGGCAGAACTCCAACCTCCGCAACCCAAATCCATCGAGATCTCTGGTTGACCTCTCACGCGGTATGAACATGCCATACTGGACTTCTGTGACTGTGTGTAAAATTAATGGTTATAATTATTAATTAAAATATTTGGACGGTTTCAAATTATATAAAAATAAAAATAATTAATAATTATAATTATCGATTATTAATAATTAAAATTACCTTGGAATAACTTTAATTTTAATCTTCCAAGTTCAAGAAGAATCAAACTTTTTAATCAAAATATATAAAAATAAAATAAAAATAATTAATATTTTTATTTATTTTTTATTTTTTTTTGAGTAAATTTAATTCTATTAAGAAAGAGAGAAGTTATTTACATAGTGACCGAAGTCACATTATTGCTCTGATAAGAGCCATCATTCCAAAAATAACCTAAGCCTCCTTCCGGAGAAAAAAACACATGACCAGGTTCTAAACCCACCCCATAGAGTCCCAAACATCTAGAACAAAAACAAGGAGACCTGTACATCAGAAACCAGAAGATACCCATAGCCCAAATAACAAAAAACAAGCCTGAGGATTGCTAAAAACTTAACCAAAAAAAGGTAGACCACCTTCAGCGGGAGTAGGCTACTCATCAGCCTGTTCCTCCACAATTCGGCACCAGCGGAATTCCGGTTCATCATCAAAAGGAGCATTGAACTGAGCAGAAGCTCCGAGATCGGCAGGCTGCATCTCCGTGTCCTGTATGCCTCCACCCGGTTCAGCTCGAACAGGCTGTGGCATCATACCAATGCCAAGCTGGAATGCAGGGGGAGGACCAACAGCAGCTCCCGAACCTCCCGTATGACTATCAGAGCCCTCCAATTGCGTGGTTTCATAAAACACCACGGAAATGTGGGCAGTAATCCGTGGTTGATGAAGAGAGCTGTTGAAAGTGAAAATGGCTAACCCAGTGGATGAAGGTGGCCCTGGAAGTGGATTGGAGACGCGGTGCCTTCCACGCCCACTACGGGTGCTTGGATAACGCCTGGTGAACAGTTCACTGGTAGCCGGCGAGTCCAAAGTGGAGTCGTTAGGGGCGCGCCTGGGTTGGCCTCTGCGGCAACCCATTCTCTGTCGAAGACGGACCATTATGGGAAGGGCGACAGAAGGATAACCACCAAGCACCACATTGAAACCTTGAAAGCCAACAGAGATGGGAGAGGACCGAATGAGACAAGAGGGCTTGTTCTCCTCAATCTTCCACCCACCCCTTTCCAAAACAGCGCACAGAACAGGGCAAATGTACAAGGAGTTCAAGATTAGGGAAGAAATGCTCAGAGGCCGCCTCCCAGAGCCGGATAGCACGTCAGAAGGAATACCGCCAAACGCTACACTAAAACCTTGAGAACCAATAGAGATGGGATAAGATCGAACGGGACAAGAGGGGCTGTTCTCCTAAGTGTCCCACCCGTCCTTTTCCAATTTTGCGCACGAAACTAAACAAATGAACAAGGGACCCGAAATTAAGGGTGGTATACTCAGAGGCCACCTCCCAGAGCCAAAACTCCAGCCAGTGCCCCAGAGAGAATTAGCAAACCTTAGAACCTCCAGAGTAAAAACCAGACACAGCGTTTCCGCTTCAGGCTCAGAATTGACAGAGAGAACCCAGCTCAACAACTCACCAAGCTTCACCACGCTTGCATGGCCAAGCCCATCCTTATACTTGCCTGTCTCTTCTCGATTAATCCAAACCATAACTGCCTCATTGATGGTGGCTGCCATCTCTTGCAGGTCACAGCGTGCGAAGGAGGAAGCCATAACAGTGAATGCGCATGAAGACCCTGTAGCACTTGACAGGAGATTATAAAGGCCTGCATGCCAGGCTCCCCTCCCCAGTTTGACATTAAACAGCTCGTACAGGGTGGGCAGGTGTCGAGCCGCCTTGCGCCACCCCCATCCCATCAAGTTGATCGCGGATCTATTCACCCGCATCCCGGGAAAAATAATTAATAATTATAATTATTGATTATTAATAATTAAATTACCATAAATCATTTTAACTCTCGATCTACCAAGTTCTAAGAGGAATATTTTAACTCCTGATCTACCCAGTTCGAAGAGGAATCAAAATCTCTTAATCAAAAATTACATAAAAATAAAATAAAAATAAAAATAATTATAATTATTGATTTAATAATTAAATTACTTAGATCTTTTTAACTCCGATCTAACAAGGTTTCGAGAGGAATCTTTTGACTCCTAATTTATCAAGTTCCAAGAGGAATCAAATATCTTGAAGTGTTAACATCTTTTGAAATGCAAATATCTTTTAAAATTAAAAGAAATTTAATCAATTTAAAATAAATCTAAACTAGTCTATAATATCTTTTAAAGTGAAAAGAAATTTGATCCATTTAAAATAAATCTAAACTAGTCTATTTATTATTAATAATTTGGGATCAACAAATCTCTTATATTATACTTAATTCTATCTTATTTTCAAATTTTATTTAATTTTGACAATTGCTTCACTAACTTTATTAGTCAATATATCCTTTGGAAATGTTTTTGTTAGTCGATATATCCTCTTGGAATGTTTATTTGTTATTTCGCAAGAAAATATTGGACATTGATTTATATGGAAATCAAGTTTACATATGAGAAATCTACGAAGTTCATCAAAAGTAAAAAATCACCTATCGCCAAATTGGCAATAAAACATCCCACAAAGGTCAATAGAGGATATATCTGGGACTAGTGCTGGTCTTAAAAGAGATATAGCAACAAAATAGTGGATATATCTAGAGACCAGTGCTAGTCTTAAAAGAGATACAACAACAAATATAAAAACAATTTTACAATAACAGATTCAAAAAAAGCGCTAAAAGTCCAGCATGCTGAAATGTTCCATGAGACATCAAAGAAAATATATAGAATGTAGACATAAACAGGGATTTGTCCATGTTAAAAAGCGATGTTTGAATTAATAAAAAAAACATCCTCTGGTCAGCTCTACGACAGAGAGTCTGAACCAGGAAAGTCTAGCTTTGTAGAACGCTCTACATTGTCCATGTACATCACACATTATATAGCAATCATGGATTTAGGGAAGTTATAACCATACCCTAGTAAATAGAAACTAATTCCTATTGTGAGGTACCATGAACCAATTCATCATTCTAAGATATTTTCCATTATCTTTAACACTCCCCCTTAATGGAGAAGGGGTTCACCAATATGCCTAACATCTCCCTGAACATTCCAAACTTAATTTTGACAAGAGGCTTAGTGAAAATGTCTGCAACATTATCACATGTATTACAATATACAAGATGGATTTCTTTTGATTGCACTTTCTCCCTGACAAAGTGGAATTGTGTATCAATGTGTTTAGTGTTCTTGTGAAACACGAATTATTAGCAAGTTTGATTGAACTCTGATTGTCGCATCTGATTGTTGTTGCATCTTTCTGTTCTTCCCCAACATCCTGGAGAAGTCTCCGCAGCCAAACTACCTCACATGTTGCTGCACACATAGCTTGATACTCTGCTTCCACTGAAGACAAGGAAACTGTGCTTTGTTTCTCACTGCTCCATGTAATTACCTCAGATCCAATGTTGAATGCATAACCTATTATGGATCTGTGGTCGTCTACATTTCCAGCCCAGTCTGAATCTGTAAATCCTGTCAATCTAATGTCAGAGGAATCAGTGTAAATAATGTCATATGCTACAGTACCTTGTAGATACCTTAAAACACATTTTGCTGCATTCTAATGACTCTCAAGTGGCTTGGACATGTATTGACTTAGCACACTGACTGCATAAGCCAAATCTAGTCTAGTAGTGGTCAGGTAGATTAGGCTCCCAACCAACTGTCTATAAAGCGTCGCATCTGCCTCTTGAGATCCACCCTCACTCTGAAGTTTAATGTTCTGTTGTAATGGTACTACTATAGCCTTACACTGATCCATTCTGAATCTTTCCAGTGGACCTTTGACATACTTACCTTGGGACATAAAAGTTTGTCCTGAATCTCTCCAAATCTCAAGACCCAAACAATATCTTAATTCACCAAGGTCTTTCATTTTGAATAATTAAATCATCTACATACAAAGAAATCAACACTATGTGCCCCTGTTCATCTTTCATTGTATACAGATTAGGGTTGTGTTTACTTCTGTTGTAGCCAAGTTTCAGAAAAAATGAATCAATCTTTTCATACCAAGACCTGGGTGCTTGCTTTAGTCCATAAAGAGATTTCTTTAATATACAAACTACATGTTCTTTCCCTTTCTAGACAAACCCCTCAAATTGCTTTAGATAAACCTCCTCTTTCAATTCTCCATTTAAAAATGCAGACTTTACATCTAGTTGGTGAATCATCCAATATTTCTTAGCATCTAAAGCAATTAACATTTTGATGGTATTTAGTTTAGCTATAGGGGCAAAGGTTTCTTCATAGTCAATACCTTCTTTTTGTGAATACCCCTTTGCTACCAATCTAGATTTTAGTTTATCTATGGTTCCATCTGCATTAATATTGGGTTTATACAACCATTTACAACCTATGGTTTATTTCCCTTTAGGAAGTTCAACTAGCTCCCAAGTGTTGTTCCTGATTATAGATTCATATTCTTGTTCCATAGTTGTTTTCCATTCACTACATTCATTTGCTTCTTTATAACTAGAAGGTTCAACAACATTCATCATAGTAGTTATAAAAGCATTTTCCCTGTATCTAGCAGGCAATTGAGTTTTCCTACCTGATCTTCTGAGCGTTGGTGTAGCTTCTGACCCATTCTGAGTTTCCTTTGCTAGACTCAGCTTGACTGTTGCATCTGAATTCTCTTCTTCTGCCTTTGTCTACTGAGCTTGGTTGTTTCCTGTTTCTTCACTTTCTTCCACGAAAAACGGAATATCCCATTCCTCATTGCGCTTATTATATTATTCATGATCTTGCTCATGGAATATGACATCTCTACTAACAAAAATCCTGTGAGTAGAGGATTAAATAATCTATAAGCTTTATATCGTGAACAATACCCTATAAAGGTACATCTGATGGCTTTTGAATCTAGTTTTCCTCTATCTTCCTTTGTGTAGAAATTCTCATTGTAGATTAAACTGATTATGCAATGTACTAAATAAAAATTCTTAATCTACTTCTACAATCAAACTTGTGGAAGCTTAATCGATTTTGAGCAAGATCAAATAGAACACATATAACATAGAAGAAGAATCAATCACACATGAAACACAGAAGAATACTCTGGGAAAAGCCTTAGCTAAAAACCCCGCTATCTGTATTATCATACAAGGTGGAAATACATCAAGATTACACAAAGCTTTATCTCTCATAGCTAGCCATCTCTTAGTACAATCCTCCTGGATGTTCACAGGTAAACAAGACTTCTCACAAACCTTCTCCTCTACCCTCCAAGCATCCTATTTCCTTGCGTAGTTTTCCCTGGGTCCTCCAGCTGTAACCTGTGTGATTCTCACCTCACACACTACTTTGACCTCTGTAGAAACTGCGCAATCCTCAAGGACCCTTGTTCTGTCTGCATGGATGAGTTTCCTTTATAGGAAAATTCCTCCAACTGATAGTACAATGTCCTTATCTTTAATCTCAACTTGGTCTTTATCTGAACTGACATGCATGAGTTATTTATGAGAGAATATTTAGTTATTAGGAGTACACTAGTTTCATGAATGCATCCATTAACTGACTGAACTCACAATTAGTTCCTCAAACTGTTTGGAATTAATTTAACTGGACTTAACTTAGTTAACTGAGCTAACTAATTACAACTCAAATAAAACTCATCCTTATCTCCTTAATTAAGGGATAACTTCCTCAATCAAAGGGATAATTGTTGCATGACTTCACAAAGGCTTCATCTTTGAATTTCTCCAACTAATTAACTCAAGATGAATTAATTAATTATTTTTCAAACAGCTGGTGAGAGAATTCGAATTTTAATTCTCAATTTTAATTCAAGGAAAAATTAAAATTGGAATATATCCTGAAATACTATCTATAGCAATGTTATTTTTAGCATTTCTTGTTGCTATTTTCAAAAATCCCTCTCAACAAGAAAGGCATTCAACACGAACCCGATCCTGAACCTTTGGAATGTTCTGCATGCAACACTTCTCTCAAGTGTTGTTACTCCAACGACTCCAGAAACAAAAAACATACAACCTTAATCAGAATGATGTCTCTGTCATCAAAGTTCTAATTGTTATTGCCTCTATCAACTGAAAACTCTGCACCTCTGTGCTCTTCAGTATCTAACTGCTCTAGCCTCTGTCACTTTGATCTCTGACTGCATCAATCACACTGATTCCTCCTGCTGCATCCGTGCAGCTGCTGGTCCTATCTCCCATCACTACATCCGCACTGCACCTCCTCTCATCATGTTGCATCGTGCTGCCCACTGTTGCACTACAACTTAGTTACTGAGAAGTAAGTAACTGATCTCCCAACTGACCTCCTTATTGGGCTAGAAACACCCTCTGATGCTGAAGCTCCCTCTGCCACTCCATCTGCATCCGTCTCTACCCACTTAGTCAATCTTGCTACTCCTCATCGGGGCTCCTGTAGCAAGGTCTAATCAAAGAGGCTGGGTACCTCAAGGATCCTACCCCTATTTCAACCTTCATGGGACTATCACTTCACATCACCCCACCTCACACCTAGAGGTATGGCTGCATGTGATCACTCTACTGACTTGGCTCAAAATTCCCCCCTACGAGAGGTCTCTACATGAGTGGATGCCTCCACTTGGTCTCCTCTAAACATCTCCAATTGTGGTTTCTCCACAAATGTCTGAGACTTCTTCTAGGGCTGGATGTTAAGAGGTAATGTACTATCCATCTCAACCACCAAGTCTCTAACATTGGCCTTGCTCCTCAAGGCTTTGCATGCATCTTGAATCTCAAGAGCATATAGCTTCTGTACCCATGAACCGATCTGTTCCACTTGTCCCGTGGTGATGTGTCTAAGGAAAACCTTTCCCTTACTGAAGACAACATCGTAGCCTTTGTCCTCCAACATCGCGATCGATACCAAGTTCTTCTTCAGTCCGGGCACATACTTCACATCATTCAAGGTGATAGAAGCTCCATGCTCCCTCTTAAAAGCAACCGTGCCTACTCCTGAAACACTATGCCTTTCATCGTCACCCATCTCTATGAGTATCTTGAGGTCTTTCTCCTCCAAAGTACTGAATAAACTTTTATCACTGGTCATGTGGAATGAGGCTCCACTGTCAAGAAACCAACCACAACCCATCATCGATGAAACCATGCATGCGATGAGGGTGAAGTCCATCTAGAACTGAGAGGCTAATGCCTCACCTTCAGATCCTTCCAAGGATCCCTTCTTGGACT
Source organism: Pinus taeda (assembly GCA_000404065.3). Classification (NCBI taxonomy): domain Eukaryota; kingdom Viridiplantae; phylum Streptophyta; class Pinopsida; order Pinales; family Pinaceae; genus Pinus; species Pinus taeda. The sequence goes on from APFE031443207.1 coordinate 48,754, forward strand.
TTTTCGATGGGCAATTAGTCACATAATGACCCATCTCGTGAAAATTAAAGTATCTCAATTTAGATCTGTCACCCTTCTTCTCTCCATGAGAAGAACTCGATTTGGGATGAGAATCCTTCTCCTTCCCCTTTCCTTGCCTTACTTTCTAAGGCCAGATTTTCTTCATCCTCCTTGGATGAAGAACCATCTCATGTGCTCCTCCTGATCTCCTCCTACATGAGACCCGACCACAGTTGTTCCCAATCCATCAGTTTCTCTCTTCCATTCACTGAGTCTTGGTAACTATGCTAGCTCTTAGGAAGACCAAGGAGAGCAAGACTCACCATATCATCATCGGCTGTTGTTATTCCTACACTTCCAAGCTCATCTCTGCAAGTGGTGAGCTTGTTCAAATATGTAGAAATCGTGTTGCCCTTTTCACACTTGATTTTCTTAAGCTTGTCCTTGAGCGCCAGCTTCCTCTAGTTACTGTTGTTCTGATATAGGTCCTTCAATGTCTTCCACATTGAAAATGGAGTCTCCTTCCCATGGAGACTCAAGACAATATGGTCTCAAACTCCCTCCAGAGGAATCCTCCTTGCTCTCGCCACACACTTATTCCATTCCACCAATTCTTGGGCATTAGTTGCTGCTGGCTTGGGGACTTCTTGATCAATGAAATCCTTCAAACCATTGTCTTCTAATACCACTTCCATGTGATCCTTCCATGCTATGTAATTCGAGCTGCCATCCAGGGCATACTCGAGTCTCAAGCCATTGAACGCCATTGGTGAACTTTAAGATGTGATAAGAAATTAATTTTGTACATGCAATCAAGAACTTTAAACTTCGAACTTTTCCCTTCTCAATATGTTGTTCACAGCTTTGATCACCTTTGCTTCGATACCATGTAGAAATTCTCACTGTAGATTTAACTGATTATGCAACGTACTAAAGAAAAATACTTAATCTACTTCTACAATCAAACTTGCGGAAGCTTAATCGATTTTGAGCAAGATCAAACAGAACACATATAACAGAGAAGAAGAATCAATCACACATGAAACATAGAATAATACTTTGGGGAAAGCCTCAGTTAAAAACCCCGCTATCTGTATTATCATACAAGGTGGAAATACATTAAGATTATACAAAGCTTTAGCTCTCACAGCTAGCCAGCGCTCAGTACAATCCTCCTGGATGCTCACAGGTAAACAAGGCTTCTCACAAACCTTCTCCTCTGCCCTCCAAGCCTCCTATTTCCTTGCGCAATTTTCCCTAGGTCCTCGAGCTGTAACCTGTGTGATTCACACCTCACACATTGCTCTGGCCTCTGTAGAAACTACGCAGCCCTCAAGAAACCTTGTTCCTCCTGCATGGATGTGTTTTCTTTATAGGAAAATTCTTTCAACTGATAGTACAATGTCCTTGTCTTTAATCTCAACTCAGTTTTTGTCTGAACTGACATGCATGAGTTATTTATGAGAGAATATTTAGTTATCTAGAGTACACTAGTTGCATGCATGCATGCATTAACGGACTGAACTTACAATTAGTTCCTCAAACTGTTTGGAACTAATTTAACTGGGCTTAACTCAGTTGACTGAGCTAACTAATTACAACTCAAATAGAACTCATCCTTAACTCCTTAATTAAGGGATAAATATTGCATGACTTCACAAAGACTTCATGTTTGAAATTCTCACTGTATATTAATTTGATTATGTAATGTACTAAAGAAAAATACTTAATCTACTTCTACTATCAAACTTGCGGAAGCTTAATCGATTTTGAGCAAGATCAAACAGAACACATATAACAGAGAAGAAGAAACAATCACACATGAAACACAGAAGAATACTCTGGGGAAATCCTCAGCTAAAAACCCTGATATTTGTATTATCATACAAGTGGAAATATCTCCGGATGACACAAAGCTTTAGCTCTCACAGCTATCCAACTCTCAATACAATCCCTAACTGCTGCTCATAGATAGAATAGACAACACATATTCCTTCTCCTCTGTCACTCAAGCCTCCTATTTCCTTGCACTGTTCCTCTGGGATGATTTACCTTCAACTAAGTGGAACACTGCTCTTACACACTGTAAAACTGCGCAATCCTCAAGGAACCTTTTCCTTCTGCATGGATGAGTTTCCTTTATAGGAAAACTCAAGCAACTGATAGTACAATTTCCTTGTCGTTAATCTCAACTAGGTCATTGTCTGAACTGACATGCATGAGTTATTTATGAGAGAGTCCTCAGTTATCTGGAGTACACTAGTTGCATGCATGCATGCATTAGCTGACTAAACTCACAGTTAGTTCTTCAAACTATTTGGAACTAATTTAACTAGACTTAACTCAGTTAACTGAGCTAACTAATTACAACTCAAATACAACTCATCCTTATCTCCTTAATTAAGGGATAACTTCCTCAATCAAAGGGATCACTGTTGCATGTCTTCACAAAGACTTCATGTTTAAATTTCTCCAACTAATTAACTCAAGATGAATTAATTGATTATTTTTCAAACAACGGGTGAGACTAAATTCAAATTTTAATTCTCAATTTTAATTCAAGGAAAAATTAAAGTTGGAATATATCCTGAAATGCTATCTATAGCAATGCTATTTTTAGCATTTCTTGTTGCTATTTTCAACACTTTGGGATATGGGCAAATGCTTTAAACCCAAATACTCTTAAATGTTTTACTGTAGGTTTAAATCCATATAATGTTTCATAAGGAGTTTTAAACTCAAGACTCTTTGTAGGACTCTTATTTTTCAAATAAACTGCAGTATTGAATGCTTCGGCCCAAAAACCATTTGAAAGATCCTTACCTTTCAACATGCTCCTAGCACATTCCACCAATGTTTTGTTCTTTCTTTCCGTTACTCCATTTTGTCGAGGAGTATGAATTGTTGTAATATCCCATGGTCTTTACAATACTTGATAAGCTCATCCTTCCTGTATTCTCCCCCTTGATCGGAGCAGAGAATTTTTATATGCTTCCATGTTTGCTTTTCAATCATGTTTCTGAATTGCTTAAAGTACTCAAATGTGTGACTTTTCTTACTCAAAAAATATACCCAAGAAAACTTTTTGCAATCATCAATAAACAATAAAAAATATAGTGCACCTCCTAATGACTTTGTTTGCATGGGTCCACAAAGATTTGTGTGCACTAATTCAAGTATGTCTCTTTGTTTCTTCTCTACTCAAACAGGGAATTCCTCTCTATGCATATTTCCTAATGTACAAGCATCACAATCATTATGCACTTGTTTTAACATAGGAAGATTTCTTACCATTTCCTTTTTCTAAAGTAACAACAAATCATTGTAATTGATATGACCAAATCTACGATGCCACAACTCTTTTGTAGCCAAGATTGTTGCTGTCAAGGCTCAAATTGGTGCTGGTTTGACATCCAATTTGTATAGACCTCCTGTTCGAATTCCTGTAGCAATAGTCTTCATGCCATCCAACAGATATTTAATATAACAATTAGATTTAAAAAATTCAACTTTGAGATCTTGATCTGTAATCATGGATACATAAATCAAGTTCTTCGTTACACCAGGCACATACATGACATTATGAATTTGTCTTATAGTACCATTAGGTAAAATGACAGAAAATTTTCCACACCCTTTGATCTCATGACTTCTATCATCACCTAGGTAGATTTGTGCTCCATCGTTGATTTCTTTAAAATCTTCAAACCATTGCTTGTTCCCTATCATATGTGTTGATGCTCCTGAATCTACATACCAGATGTCTGCATCAACATTCTCATCAAAGTTTTCCATGAACAATTTGAAGTTCTGCTCATGATTATCATTTGCGAGATGACCTACATGTCGTTTCTGCTTCTCCTATTGTTTATCATATTTCTTCTTCCTGCACTCCTTAGCTATATGACCAAGTTTTCCACAATAAAAACATTTAATTACAAAGTTGTTTCTATTCGGATGCATACCTTGAGTCTGATTTGGTCTTTTCTATGAGTTTCCTCCGTTTTACTATTGCAGATTTCCTTTTCCTTTGAAGAAGTTATTTTTCGCCATCAACACAAGATCGACATTTGGGGCTTTAGAGTCGATCTTCTTTCTTATTCTTGCATCAATATTCCTGTTAGTTCTTCATACTTTGGGATCTTCTCCCTTGCATTTATCCCCGTGATCAACATTTGGTAGTCATCGGTCACACCATTCATGGTAATGGTTACTAGATCTGTATCTGCAACTGTTTCATCAATGTCTGCCAATTTGTTGTTCAGATCTTTGATCCTCGCTATGAAGGAAGCTACTGTTTCATTTTCCTCCATCTTCAGGGATAAGATCTTGCTCTTCAGGAACAAAAGACTATTTGTATTCCTGATCTCCTACAAATCCTTCAATATTCTCCAAATTTCGCTTGCTAATTTACATTCTATGATATGTGGTATGATGTAGTCTTTCACTGACATCTTTAGTAGCGCTTGCTTTACCTTCTCACTTCTCCCAATTTGGGATCGATGTTGATCCAGCTGTTGGCTTTTGCTCATCCCCATTTGCAATTGTCCAAACACTCTGCACTTCTAGTAGAGTTTGCATCTTGAATTTCCAATTCACATAATTGGAGCCATCGAGCTTGTTATGCTCATTCAAGTATGCTTCAATCATTTGATTATTCATCTTGGCGATTAAAAAAAAATTGACAGGTAAAAAAATATATATGTTAGATCTACCCCAGATCTATGTCAAAGATAGAAATCGCTGATCTCTGCGAGTCCGATTTTTGGTATTTTCAATAGCCTCTAGTACTGGCTGATCCCTTGTACTCTGCACGTCCTCTCCACGTGGCCTTCGGGCAAGTCTCCACTACACTGTGCTCTCTCCATGGCAGTCCTGTGAGGAACTACGTATAGGGTCATTGTAACGTTCTCTCGATAGACCTCGGCCTCCACACAACCTTCTCTCGGCAGCCATCGCCAAGACGCAACCCCTTTTTTTTTGTTTGCACGGTTGGCGTGATTAGCCAACACGGATTCGCGACGGTCAGTGCAATTATCCAACATGGATTTGCGATGGCTATCTAAAATAAAATGCGGGATGTCTCACAGTGGGATCGGCACAATTTTTTCCCCCAAACCACGTGACGATTTCACCTCAGGCATGATGGGCAAATCCTTCACTTAGCGAACAGGTTTCTCAACCCTGTCACTCTAATACCATGTTAAAAAGAGATGTTTGAATTAATAAAAAACATCCTCTGGTCAGCTCTACGACAAAGAGTTTGAACCAGGAGAGTCTGGCTCTGCAGAACGCTCTACATTGTCCATGTACATCACACATTATATAGCAATCATGGATTTAGGGAAGTTAGAACCATACCCTAGGAAATAGAAACTAATTCCTATATTGAGGTACCGTGAACCAATTCACTATTCTAAGATATTCTCCATTATCTCTAATAGTCCACCATACCAAACCATGTAATGCGAAGCAACCTCACCCCCATGGAATCTGTCATGAGGACTAAAGATAACTTGCTCAGAAACACTAGAACCATATATGCCCCGAACCCTTGTGTAGGCCTTCTTTTGATAGGCCATCAGCCGAAAGGTTATGTTCTTGAGGAGTATGTGAGAACGAAACCATTCGAAAGAGGCCTTTTAACTTGTTTATCCACTGCTCGAAAGAGACCTTTAAACTTGTGTATCCGTTGCATCCAGTGACCCATAAATGAAGGATTGAATTTTGTTCCTTTGTTGATCCAGTTTATAGGGATTTGTGAGCTGCCCCACACACATATATATTTCTCTCCAGGTTTAACCATCTAGCGTAGTAGAGGCCCCCAAAGGCTTATGATCTTTTCCCTGTTGTTCATATGTACACCAACATACTAGCAAAATTTCCAGAAGTAGTTTTTGCTAATGGTAATCCACATCCACATATAGAGTTTTTTGTCGGCCCGTCAAAATGACCAGAAGGATAATAAAGTGTATTATCCATGTTAGCAATAAGTCTCTTTGGATTTGGTGGAATTTTCCTATACTCCAAGAAGGAGGCACAAATGTGTGAACCAACCTGAACATGGCTGAATGGTCTGTCCTAAAAGAAATTGCACTATGACCCTTTCACAATCCCCAACAAAAATGAAAAGGGATAGTTCTGTTTTATATATACCCATTGAACCAAAATATGAAACATGTTTCAATTGAATTGTATGTTTGATTCTCATGTATCTCCCGCATCTATAGGACATATATCTAGGTTCTTTTTGAAACGGGACAATCAATGAAAAGGTGTAGACCACTCTCTTCCATTTCATGGCATAAAGAGCATCTACTCGGACCCTGCAATCCCCATTTGCAGAGATTGTCCCATGTTAAAATTATATATCTGTGGACAAACCATCCTAATAGAAAAATAATTTGTGGTAAATGTCATTTCATTGCTTTTGAAGACCAGTATTTTTCCACATAGCCCCTACAAGATGTTTAAATATGATTGAAAGTTTCCTTAACAGAAATATGTCCATTTGTAGGGTCGTCATACCAGAAAACCGTATCTACTTCTTCATTAAATGTGATGCCAACTTAGGATAAGTGCAAAATGTATATATCCCAGATTTATGCCTGACCACCATGGAGATCCAGAATCCAAATGGGTAAAAGCTCGAGGGGGTCCCAACCCTTCATGATCTGCAAGAAGCAATATATATTTCTAGAGTTTAAATGTTCAGTATTACCTCTGTGGATGTGTTTATCTCCAGCAATTCCATAAACCCTATCCTTCCAATCAATGATGTCTTTCCTGAGCCAATGAACCAATAAAGGTTCTTAGTTGACCATTTCCTAGTCATTAATAGACTTCTCCAAATGTATGATACTAATTTTGTGGTTTTTGCGCCTTTTTTTATCCCGTACATAGGGTCTCTGTTTTCAAGGTATTTTCCCCTAATGTTGTCATTCCAAATCTAGAGATAGCCCACCATAAGCTCATGGACAGTATAGCCCAATCGAAGAATTCAATCTTTTTGATAACCCATCCTCAAAATTTTATCCTCCTGGATAAACTATCCATTTTAACAAAAATGTATTTTCCTACCTTCCATAGCACCTAATCATATAAATTTTGCGATGATGGCATCAATGCTGGAGATGATCTCTTTGGGAAGTCTGAAGAGATGCATCTAGTTAACACAAATGTTATGTAGTACATATTTTACCAAAACAACCTTGCCTATAAGGGACAATCACTTGTCAATCCAATTATTTATTTTCATGCCGAAGATGTTAATGAGCCATTTCCAGTTAGAATTTAAACATTTCTTTGGATTCACGCGAAAACCCAAATAGGTGAGGCAGGAATCCACGGGAGCATGTGAAACTTTGAAGAAGTGTGCAATATCCTCCACATATGCATCCTAAACCATAGAGTGAAAGATGTTTGATTTGTGTTTGTTTATAATAATCAAACCTGATGCGTTATCGAAAGAAAGATGATTTGTTGAATATGCAGCCACTGATAAAAAAAAATCACAAATATGTCACTAGCCCTACAAAAAACATTACAACGAGGGATGCAAAATTTAAGATATTCCTTGTCCTTTGTTGGATCAACAAAATTGTTAAAAGTGAAGCCATAATAAAGACGTTAGCAACCACTCCTTGACAATCTGCGATCGACAACCACTCCCAGAAAATCCTCCCCGACAATCCACGGTCGACAACCACTCCTAGAAAATCCTCCCAAACAATCTGCAGTTGACACCCCCTCCCAGATAATCTGCCATCACCGCCACACCCACATTGACTTGCCATTAATTCTAGATGTTTCTTCTTGTTCTATAAATTTGTATTTTCTTGACCTGAGAAATGCAAGCCAAATGCCAAGGTCTCTGAAGTGATTTCATTCTCCATTAGTAATGTATTTGTGTTTTTCTTATGTGTCTCCATTTCTCTGTATGTGTGATTATGCTATGTTGTTGCCATCTAGATATGAATCTAACATGTGCTTTATACTAACAACTGGTATCAGAGCCTATGTAGACTCCAATCATCCACCATCGCCCTTCGTAGCAAAGCCCACTCTTCCCATACGCTTCCACAAATGAGCTGAAATTAGTGGCTACTCAGAGAGATAATATTTTTGAAGAACATGGCGTTTTGTGGTTGGAGCTGATGTTGCAGCAAACACGCCGAGCATTTTTTCACTTGTGCGTTACTACCTATGAGTTGAAAATTGTTTGCAAAGGAAAAGTGGTGGCTCCTCAAAACAAAAGTAGGTGGCTTTTTATTGAAGGAGGAGTTTCTAATTTCAATGCCACCACCAACATCATAGTTTGTGGTCTTCTCTGGCCTCCACAGGGTCTCCGCCTGGTGCCACCATTGGCCTCTACGTGTGATTTGGCGAGGACACATTGCAATAGTACGTAAAAGTCAGGAATGGATTTATTTCATCATAATCTGTTTTGAGTGTTTTATTGTGGTGAAATGTTTATATAGAAACATATTTTGAAACATATATGTTTGGAGTTTTTTATTATGGTGAAAAGTATATATAGCTACATATGTTTTTGTGGAAATTTATATGTTTGGATTTTTAAAGAAGAAAAAAAAGGGTGATATTTTTATTGGGGAAGAAGTAAAAAGTCAAAATATAAATCAGATAATTTTTTATTTTTTATTTTAAATCAGAGTAATAATTAAAAAGTAGTGTTTTTATTTTTGTAGGCATGAATTTGATTGAGAATGGAGACAACAGTTATAGAAATGAAGAAGTTGAGTGGGGTTAATTTTTCTCTATCGAAATCACAGATGGAGGATATAGTGATTTTAAAAGATCAATATTTACCGATTGAAGGCACAAAGAAACCCTCATTGATGACATATAAGCTAGATAGAAAGATGATTACAACAATCCACCAATATCTAGCAAAGAATTTGTATTTCAATGTGTCCAAAGAAAGGATGGCAGAAGGATTATGGAAGAATCTCCATGATCTATATGAGAAGAACACAACATCAAACAAAGTGTTCTTGATGAAGAAGATTTATAATCTCAAGATGAAGGAGGGTGCTTTAGTTGTTGAGCACTTGAATGACTTTAATATTATTACTAATCAACTTACCTTTGTTAAAATCATTCTAGATGATGAAATTAGAGCTATTTTGTTAATGTGTTCTATGCTAGAAAACTGGGAAAATTGAATTGTAGCTATGAGCACTTCAACAACTATAGGGACCTTGAAGTTTGATGATGTCAGTGGTAGTTTAATGAATGAGGAGTTGTGACACAAGTCAATTGCGAAAAACTATGGAGGAGAAGCTCTAGCTCTAGCTGATCGTGGTAGGAGAATTGATCGAGGCTGACAAGGGCGATCAAGATTGAGAGGCCGATCAAAATCAAAGATGGAAAAGATCATCTTCTTTCAATGTGGAAAATCCAGGCACATGAAGAAATAATGTTGATTTTGGAAGAAACGAAAAAAGGATCAGAGACCAGCCAGTACAAATCACAAGACATTTACAAATGAAGGTGAGACTATTGTTGTAGTCACATATGGTGATGTGTTATTTACTGTTTCAGTAGAAGATGCATGTGTATATACATCTAGCAGTAGCTTTGATTGGATTCTTGACTCTGGGACATCTCACCATGTAGCCCCATGCAAAGATAGTTTTGTTGCATATAATCCCAGTGATTATGGTAAAGTGAATACGGGGAATAATCATTTTTGCAATATTGTTGGAGTGGGAGATGTCCAGATCAAGATGAAGGATGGACACGATATATTGTTGAAACAGGTCAGGAATATACCAGAAATGCTTATGAGTTTGATCTCTATGGGATGACTGGATGATGAAGGCTATTCCACAAGCTTTGGAAAAGGAGGCTAGAAAATTAGCAAAGGAGCATTGGTCGTGGCCAAAGGACCCAAGACAGGAACATTATACACATTGAAGGCACTAATAGGAACATCATATTTGATTGCTATCACAAAAGAAGGAAATTCAGCAGATCTGTGGCATAAGCGCTTGGGTCACATGAGCGAGAAGGGCTTAAAAATCCTTATTGGTAAAAATTTATTGCGAGGTTTGAAATCCTACAATATTGATCTTTGTGAGCATTACATATAAGGTAGACAAAGAAGGGTTTCATTACTTAGAGGTGGCCATGACATAAAGAAAAATGTGTTAGAATTGATACACTCAAATGTGTTTAAGCCTGTTAACATCAAGTCATTAGGAGAAGCATCATATTTTGTAACATTTATAGATGATGCATCCAGGAAGGTTTGGGCATATCCTGTGACAATTAAAATTGAAGTGTTTGGAATATTTCAAAAATTCCATGTTGTTGTTGAAAGAGAAACTAACAAATCGCTCAAGTGCTTGAGAACTGATAATGGTGGAGAATATTTCTCAAATACACTCAAGGAATATTGTAATAGGTTTGGCATAAAGCATGAGAAGACTATGCTTGGTACTCCTCAACAGAATGGTGTTGCAGAAAGGATGAATTGCACCTTATCGAAAAGGTGCGAAGTATGTTGTCCAATTCTAGTTTGGAAAAGAATTTTTGGGCTGAAGAAATCAGAACCGCTTGCTACCTTATAAATAAATCCCCAACTATAGCCTTGGATGGCGGTATCCCTAAAGAAGTCTAGACTGGTAAGAAGTTGAATTATTCTCCCTTGAAAATCTTTGGATGTGAAGCATTTGTACATATTCCCAAAGAAAGTATAACTAAGCTAGATGATAAATCTATGAAATGCATTTTTCTGGGATATGTGGATGAAGAATTTGGTTATTGTCTATGGGACCCAATCAAACATAGAATTATTAGAAGCAGGGATGTTATATTTAATGAGTTAGAAATGTTTAAGAGGACTATAGGTTGGTTGGATTTCAAGAAATTTATTGACAGGTTTGAAGAGCAACATGAAGACATCCCACCAATGCAAGAAAATGGACAACGAATTCGGGAGCAGGAAGAAGAACAAGTGGAAAATGATGAACACCAAGAAGAAGGAATCTTGAAGGAACCTTTATAGGAGATTCAGCCTGATAACGCACCACCACAGTTGGTTCAAAGATCTTCTAGGCTTCATAAGCCTTCACAAAGGTATCCTCCTTCAAACTATATTTTGTTAACTGATGAAGGTGAGCCTAATTGTTTTCAAGAAGCTTGTAAAGTTGAACACAATAAAGAATGGAAGAAGAAATGAACTCTTTGCTGGAAAATAAAACTTGGGAGTTTGTAAACCTCCAAAAAGGTAGAAAGGCTCTACAAAACAAATGGGTTTACAGGATTAAGCATGAAGGTGATGAAAATAAGGAGAGCAGGGAAAATTTTAGGGGCTAATATTCGCAGGTGGGCTAATTTTCCATACTTTTTCTAAAAAAACATTCGCCAATTTCCATATTTTCTAAAAAAATATTCGCCCAAGTTTTATAGTATAAAATTATGTTACCTTAAAAATTGCCAAGATCACATATAGGTTGATATAAAATAATTATAAATCTAGATATTTTTAGAAAATATCATCAAACATTGTATTATTTGTCTACTAGAGACTAGTAATATTCGCTAAAGTTTCTAAACTTTAAGATAAAATTTCATCCTTCAATTTTTCCGTGAAGGAGAGGTATAAGGCAAAGGCTAATGGTGAAAGGATTTGCCCAAAAACAAGTTATTGACTTCACTGAAATTTTCTCACATTGTTAAAATGTCATCCATTAGAGTCATTCTTGGTCTTGTTTCTGCTTTAGACTTAGAATGTGAACAATAAGATGTAAAAACTTCTTTCCTTCATGGTGAATTAGAGGAAGAAATTTATATGGAGCAACCAGAAGGATTCATAGAAAAAGGCAAAGGAGACCTTGTTTGTAGGTTGAAGAAGAATCTCTATGGGTTGAGACAAGCACCTCGATAATGATACAAGAAATTTGATTCATTCATGTTGGAACATGGATTTCACAGGTTGGAAGTTGGCCATTGTTTCTATATCAAGAGGTATGATCAAGGAAAGTATATCATATTATTGTTATATGTGGATGACATGTTGATTGTTGGGAATGATAATAATAAGATCAATATGTTGAAGAAATACTTGGGCAACAAATTTGCAATGAAGGATTTGGGACCAGCACAACAGATATTGGGCATGAGGATTATGCGTGACAGGAAAAACAAAAGGTTATGGCTGTTAGAAGAAAAATATATCAAGAAGGTGCTTGACAGGTTTAATATGAAGGATGCCAAGCTAGTTGGTACACCCCTTGCAACCCACTTCAAGCTGAGTACTGAGTTATGTCTTAGTGATGACAAGGAGAAGGAAGAGATGAGAAGGATTCCTTATGCTTCAGTAGTTGGAAACTTGATGTATGCCATGGTATGCACACAACTAGACATTGCATATTTAGTGGGAGTAGTGAGCAGGTTCATTGCCAATCCAAGCAAACAACATTAGGAAGTAGTAAAATGGATTATGAGATATCTCAAGCATACTAGTCATTATTGCTTATGTTTTGGTCATAATGAGATTGTTCTTTAAGGATTTACAGATGTAGATATGGCTGGAGATATGGACACCAGGTTATTTGTATACATTTGTAGGTGTAGCAGTATCTTGGGTGTTAAGGCTAAAAAGAATAGTAACTCTCTCTACAAAAGAAACATAGTACATAGTTGCAACAAAATCTTGTAAAGAGATGTTGTGGATGCAGCGATTCCTAGGGGAGATAGGAATAAAGTGAGACAAGTATGTGTTATATTGTGATAGTCAAAGTGCCATTCACTTGGCGAAAAACCCAACATTTCACTCAAAAACCAAGCACATTAACTTAAGGTACCATTGGATCCGACATGTGTTGGAGGAAGGGCATTTATCCTTGGAAAATATCCATATAGATAGGAACCCTACTGATATGTCCACTAAAATTCTACCAAGAAATAAACATGAGTTATGTAGAGGCATGGTAGGAATCGGTGTGACTTGATTAAGGATTCTTCATTTGGCTTCAAGTGGGAGAATGTTAAAATTGAAGCCATAACAAAGGCGTCAGAAACCACTCTCCGACATTCCGCTATCGACAACCACTCCCAAACAATCCGCCGTCACCTCCACACCCATAATGACTTGCCATTAATTCTAGATTCTTGTTCTTGTTCTATAAATTTGTACTTTCTCAGCCTGAGCAATGCAAGCCAAGGGCCAAGGCCTGTGAAGTGATTTCATTCTCCATTAGTAATGCATTTGTGATGTTCTTCTGTTTCTCCATTTGTCTGTCTTTGTGATTATGCTTCGTTGTTGCCATATGAATATGAATATGATGTATGCTCTGTACTAACAACCACTTCCCAACAATCTTTCATCGGTAACCACTCCAAAACAATCTGTCATCACCGCCACACCCATGCCAACTTTCCATTAATTTTAGATGCTTCTTCTTGTTCTATAAATTTCTAATTTCTCACCCTCAGCAATGCAAGCCAAGGGATAAGGCCTGTAAAAACATAGTTACCGTTCAAACGGGAACTATTACTTCAAAAAGAGTAATCGAGCCCAAAAACCCCAAAAAAACATGAAAAACCACCCCAAAAATAAAAAGTGTTGATTCTGCATCACCATTTTTTTTCAGAGTAAATTTTCAATATTTTTAAAAAATAACAGTAAAAAACAAGAAAAGCCATTTTGTTTGGTGCAAACAACACGTTCCAATCAAAAAGTGTTGATTCTGGAATAACATCTTTTTTCAGGGTACATTTTCAACATTTTTTAATAATGATGTTAAAAATAAAATATCATGACTCTAAAAACCTTTAAATTTCCAACGATTTTCAAGAATAACATTAAAGATAAAATATCACGTATTTAAAAATCCTTAAAATTCCAACAATTTTTAAGCATGACATTAAATTTAAAATATCACTTCTTTAAAAAACCTTAAAATTCCAACAATTTTCAGGCATGCTGCTAAGAAAAAAGACTTATAATTGTTTTCAACCATAGCATTAAAGATAAAATATCACGAACTAGAAAAACATCAAAATTGTGACAATTTTTCAACCATGGAATTAAAACCAAAGATTATGACTACAAAACAATCTTAAGTTTTCAAAATATTTCAAGCATGACATTATTACATGTCAATTTGTCACCATGACACTTGATCAGTTTATGGGTCTTTTTACCATGTGTGAACATGTTTGAATTAGCTCTCGCAGAATTCAAACAACCCAAAATATTTTGATGTAGATGATCAATTTAAGAAAAATAGTTGTCACACCTTGTTAAGTTCCACCTACGCCAATTTCTCTAGAATTTCACGTGCATGCGCTAAAATTAACTCTGAGAACAACACATAGATGCGTTCTATCTAGCACTATAAACCTACGTAGGTGAATTATAGAAAGTAAAAATAAAAAGTACATTTTAGAAGCATAGTTGGTCGAATATTTCCCAACTGAAAGCTTCCAAGTGATGAATGTTCGAACTATAACCCTCAGATGATGCATCTCCATCCATTTTCTCATGGTAACCTAATCCCTCAATGAAGGAGTCTCATCCTCCTCTTTTGGATCTGAAACTTCCTCCTCTTAGCCTATAAAATGACTAGAGGATAGAGGGATTAAAGAGGTTAGAACTCAAAGAAGACAAACTTATGTTGTTGGTTTGAGATTATAAAACTTGTCATCTAAGGAGTAGATTGAAGGCAATTGGGAGGGACCTCACGACATCAAGGTGAAGGATGTAAGGCTCCTCTTAATCTTTGATTAATACAAATGAACACTTTCTCCCATTGATTTGTATTATTGGAATGATGAATGGTTTACAATTGTTTATATTGTTTATTAAGGAAAATTCAATTCCTAATTTCCTTGATCATTAGGCTAAGTTGTTTGGATTATTATATCACATGTGTTTTTCATCCTTTTATGGTCGATGTTTATAAGTCTTATCAAGCATTTAAGAGTGCATTAAATCACAACAATGTTGGCTTGTGTTATATTATTTCCATGACTAGCCCACGTAGTTTTGGGGGTGTTATAGGTAAGGCAGAGCCCCCCCTTCATTGTGCCGACTGTGTAGTGGGGAGGTTACAGGGGGTTTGAGGGGGGTGGTTAGCCCACCTCTACGGGGTCTGGGGCAACGCCCCAGGGAAATGCTTTTTGGACTTTATATTAGGTTGGTCGGACCTACCTATGGTTTTGTGCATGGTTTTCGCACATGGTTTTGGACGCGATGGTTTTCGATCCATGGTTTTGGATGTGATGGTTTTCGGTCCATGGTATTGGATGCTTCAACATGTATAAATATGTATTGTAACATTGAAAGGAACGTAATGAAAAATCAAGTTGGTAGTCCCGGTTTTGCGATCTAGGGGAAAATATTTGTGTATATGTGTTTTATGTGTTATGCTCTCGCATTGTTTATTTTCTATGTTTTAGAATTTGTATGCAGGTAATTTATGTACGGGGTTAAAACCTACATTTGGTATCAGAGTTGTTTTTGCTTCAAGGGGACACTTTTGTTGCTAAGGGGTTTTTCTCAGGCCTGTGGTAGACCCTTTTTAGTGGGAGATCTGCAGGATTGATTTTGTTAGTGAAAGAAGATGGCAAGCAGTGGAAAGATAGAGATTGAGAAATTTAATTGTCGAGTTTTGAGTTATGGAAACTCAAGATGGAGGATTTGTTGGTGGATAAAGATCAGTGGATCGCGGTAGATCTAGGTACTAAACCAATGAGAGTGTCCAATGAAGAATGGAAGAAGTTGGATCGGAAGGAAAAGAGCACAGTACGATTGTGTGTCTCAGATTCAATATTGTTGAATGTATTAGGGGAAGCTACGACGAAGGCTTTATGGGACAAGTTAGGGAATTTGTACCAATCTAAGTCTCTGGTGAAAAAACTATTCCTACGGAAAAGATGTATAACCTGAGGATGAAAGATGGAGACTCACTGACAGAGCATCTAAATGCATTTAATACTATGGTAAGTCAGTTAGTATCTGTTGATATTAAAATTTCAAATGAAGATAAGTGCATTAGTTTGTTGTGTTCTCTATCAGATTCATGGGATACTCTAGTTATTGCAATAGGTAGCAATGCAATTGCCTTGCAGTTTGATGAAATAATCTCATCCTTGCTAATGGAGGATATGAAACAAAAAAATATGGAGAGCCAAAATGGTGATGCCTTGTTTGCATGAGGACGGTCCTAGAATAGAAATAAAAATAATTCATTGAGTGGGATATCTAAATCTAGAGGGAGATCTAAATCTCTAAGAAAACCTATAAAGGTGGTTTGGTGGAAATGCGGAAAGGAAGGGCACTACAAAAGGGACTGTAAATCTAAAGCTCCTGACAAAGGAAAGGAATCTGATGATGCTCCTTCTGCAGAGGCGAAAACCACCTCAGATG
>APFE031443207.1:78160-91900 GCA_000404065.3 Pinus taeda
ACTTCCGATCATAGATCTGTAGGTTGGTTGATGTACTGCTACAGATTCATCATTTGCACTGAGGCTACATCCTGTGACCATGGGTGTAAATACTGGTTTTGCATCTTCCATGCCATATTTCTTCAAGATCTGTTTGAGATACTTGGTTTGAGATAAAAAGATTCCTCCTTCTTTTTGTTGGATTTGCAAACCAAGGAAATATGTTAGTTCTCCCAGCAAGGACATTTCAAATTCTTTCTGCATGATCGAGGCAAAGTTTTGACTCATCTCTTCTTCATTGCTGCCAAAAATAATGTCATCTTGTTGATGAAGATATTTGTCCAAGCGATAGTACCAAGCCCTTGGAGCTTGTTTGAGCCCGTAGAGAGCCTTTTTCAATCTGCATACAAGATTTGGATCATTTCCAAGAATGAACCCATCTGGTCGTTCAATGTATACTTCTTCTTCCAAGTCTCCATTCAGAAAGGCTGATTTAACGTCCATTTGAAATACTTTGAAGTTTTGAAAACTTGAGAGAGCAAGGAACATTCGGATGGCCTCAAGTCTTGCAACAGGAGCAAAGGTTTCTTCAAAGTCTATTCCTTCTTGCTGCGCATACTCTTTACAAACAAGTCTGGCCTTGTTTCTAATTACTTCTCCATTTTCATTCAATTTATTTTTGAAGACCCATTTTGTTCCGATAACATTCTTGTCCTTTGGTCTAGGAACCAGTTCCCAAGTGTTTTCTTTTCGATCTGCTCAAGTTCTTCATCCATTGCTTTCACCCAACATTCAGCTTTGCATGCTTCTTTCACATTTTGTGGTTCAGTAGAAGAGAGTAATGCCAAATAGCTTGAAGCTTCTGCAAGAGTTCTTCTTGTTTGTACACCTGCTTC
Source organism: Pinus taeda (assembly GCA_000404065.3). Lineage (NCBI taxonomy): Eukaryota > Viridiplantae > Streptophyta > Pinopsida > Pinales > Pinaceae > Pinus > Pinus taeda. The sequence goes on from APFE031443207.1 coordinate 79,036, forward strand.
TTTCTCCCCCATAATCTGAGATTCTGGATGATTCTTCTAAACATATCTGGATGGAGTCTTTTCTTCTATTCTTGTTTGTTCCTCTGTTTCTTCTTCAGGTTCTTCTTGAGGTTCTTCATCATTCTGTTGTTGAGGGTAGCCTTCATCTTCTTCGATGTCTTCATGATGTACTTGTCTAGGGATGTATCCCTTCTCATCAACCACTACATCAATGCTTTCAACAATTCTGCCAAGTCTTTTATTGTAGCACTTGTATGCTTTGCTATGTGGAGAGTAACCAAGAAGAATGCCTTCATCTGCTCTAAGTTCAAGTTTGCCAAGCTGCTCATCAGTATTCTTAATATAGCATTTTCTCCCAAAGATTTTGAAGTGCTTTACCGAAGGAGTCTTACCATTCCAGAGCTCATGAGGAGTTTGAGTGCTATTCACCCGGACATTTGTTTTGTTTAGAATAACAACCGCAGCATGAGCAGCTTCACCCCAGAAAGTTGCGGGAGTCCCTGATTCATCAAGCATAGCACGGGCCATTTGTTGGACTTTTCTGTTCATTCTTTCCACAACTCCATTTTGCTGAGGAGTCTAGCTGTAGAGGATTCTCTTCTTATCCCATGTTCTTCACAGAAATCGAAAAATTCATTTGAGGTAAACTCCCCACCTCTGTCGGATCTGAGGCACTTAATTTCGTGACCTGATTCATTTTCAACCAAGGCTTTGAAGGATTTGAATTTTTCGAATGCTTCATCTTTGTGCTTCATAAGTCCTAACCAGACAAACCTGGAGAAATCGTCAATGAATAATATTAGGTATTCTTCTCCTCTAGGTGTTCTTTTACTGAACGGACCGCATGTATCTGTATGAACTAGCTCAAGAGGCATGCTAGCTGATCCTTCTTTCTCTGGAAAGTTAGTTCTGGTTTGTTTTCCAAACTGACATGATTGCATATGGTGTTGTCAGGAATTTTGATATCTGGAAGATCGCGAACTGCCTGATATTTGCATGCTTTCCTTATTTGTGAAAAGCTTAGATGTCCCAACCTCGGATGCCATAACCAGTGCTCATCATCCTTGCTTAGATAGCATTGTTGTTGTCCTTCTTCAAATATATATGTACAGATTATTTGGAGTTCTTTTGCTTTTGATCACTGTTTTACCTATATCAAGATCACGAACAAGACATCCATTTGATCTGAATATCACCTCGGTTCTTTGATCACACATCTGACTGACACTTAGAAGATTATGTTTCAATCCATCAACATACAAAACATTTCCAGCCTTGACCTTTTCTTTTAACTGAGCAATACCTTTTTCTTTTATAGTTGCAGGAGTATCATTTCCAAAAGAGGCTTTCTTTCCTTTTTCTAGAGCAGAGTATGACTCAAGTTTTTCTTTATCACCTGTCATATGCTTCGAACATCCACTGTCAATGTACCATAGATTTTCTTGTCCCTCTGCATAAAATTCTATCCCACATCTTTCTGTTTGAGGTTTCTTTATTCTCCATGTTTTGGTGTTTGAAGCTTGTTCCTTTTTCGGCTATAACCTGCTCCTGCATTCAGAATCTTCATGACCAAAGTTATTGCAAATAGAACATTGTTCCTTTTTCTGCTGTAACCTTCTCCTGCATTCAGAACCTTCATGACCAAAGTTATTGCAAATAGAACATTCAACTTCATTTTCAAGAGCTGAAAAGTTGTTATAAATCCTTTTTGAAATCCCAGTCATACTCCTTTGTTTTTGAGCTTCTCTAGTCATGATTGTTTTATATGCAACACATTGAGCTGCTTTGTGACCAAAGTTATGGCAAGAAAAACATTATCCATTGAAGAAACTTCTGCGGTTATCGAATCTACCGGCCACATGATTGTAATCTCTAATGTTATTCATCCTTGAACCAAATTGAGAAGACCTTACCTGTGGCTGGTTGTAATCTTTGTTCATTCTTAAAACAGATTGCTGATGACCTTTATTTGCAATTTGCCCCTGCTTTACCTGATAGTCTCCATTGTGCTTTTGCTCACTCCCTTTTGCTGCCTCAAGATAACTCTTTGAAGTGGATGCTTGAGAAGTTTCTCCAGTATAGCCCAAAGCTGTCTTGTTTAGAGGAGAACGCTGAACATTGATAATCTCATCCAAAGTTTCAGATCCTTTGACAAACTTAAGATTAATAGCTTTTGTTTTCTCAATCTCTTTTCTAAGACCAACAATTTCACCTTCTATTTTTTCAAGATGTCTTTCCTTTTCATCAATTTGAAATTGTAGAGTATCAATGATCATATTCTTCTCTTCTATACATCTCTTAAGTTTAGTAATTTCTTCATGAAAGTAATCCACATCTATAGTATCCATATAATCATCATCTTCAAATGCCATTAATAGTTTTTATTCATTACCTCGTTCATCTTCATCACTGTTTGATAGACCATCACTATCTTCATGAGTGTAGTAGCTTTTCTTATTTGCACTCTGTTTCTTGTTCCATCTAGCAGGTTCCTTTCCTTTATCCTTATAAGGACATTTTGCAGCATAATGACCTACTCTTCCACAAGCAAAGCATTTAAAAGGCAACTTACCTCTGAACCTTCCAGCACCCCTTTGAAGATTTCTGACAAAGTTTGATTCTTCTTCCTCTTCTTCTGGGACGTGGCTTGCTTCATAGTAATCTCCTTTGCCTGATGCTTTGAAAGCAGCTTCTCTTCTATCTGATGGACCTCCCTTTCTCATTTCATAAGCAGTTAGAATTCCATGTAGCTGATACATAGTAAGAATTCGTAGATTTTCTTTTTCTTGTATTGCAGATACTTTAGATTCAACCTTGGGGGACAATGATCTTAGAACCTTTTCAACCACAATAGCCTCTTTTATTTCTTCACCCAAATTTTTCATACAATTAACAACTTCATCTACCCGAAGAAAATAGTTAGCCACACTTTCATCATTATACATCTTGAGAGTCTCATACTGAATCCTGAGAGTTTGAAGTTTGGCACGCTTTACGTGTTCATCTCCTTCATAGCTCGTGACAATTTTGTCCCATATCTCTTTTGCGGATTTATAGTGCATTACCTTCATGAATTCCGATTGGGATATACATCCTAATAGGGTACTGACTGCTTTTGCATTTGTTTCATACTTCTTCTCGTCTGCATCTGTAGGAGTAGATGAAGGAAAAGCAGAGCCTGTCTCTATGATGTTCCAAACTTTTGTACCAAGAGATTGAAGAGAGGCAGTAACTCTTACCTTCCAATAATTGAAGTTTGTCCCATCAAAAACCGGTGGCCTGATAGATGCTTCCCTCTCGTAGTTGCTCATGATGAAAGATCTTCCTTCAAGCGATCAAGATTCTTTAGAAGGACCTGCTCTGATACCAATTGTTGAAAATAATACTGAGAGGGGGGGTGAATCAGTATTATCTAGTCCTTTTAACAATTCTTCCTTATTTATACTTTGAATTGTTTTTGCATATCAGTACCATAAAACAATGAGCATGAACAAGAAAAATAGACAGTCACATCAAAGAGCACCAGATATAAGGTGGAAACCCAATGTGGGTGAAAACCACCTGCTGCAATATGTCTCTATCTTCTTTCATTAGAAACTCCTTTTACAATGGTCTTGTACTGGTGCAGTCCTTTACCAGTACGCAGGCTGCAACCTGCAGAGAGCTACAACTCTCTCTCGTTTTCCAGTCTCTCCTGGAAGGGAGCTACAACACCCTACTTCTTTTCAAGGACCACTTTTCATAAATTTTCAAACTGGATCCATATACATCAAATGATCATCAAGTACATGTAAATTATACAGTCAGCTGCAATAACCAGATCAACAATAACAGAACAGAACCCAGAACACCTTATCAACAGAAAAATTCAACCAACAGAAGATCTTCACATAGATACGCGGTTTTTCTTTTTACTGGCCTGCGTTGCTACGCACTTCACCTTCTGCCTCTCTGCGTATACCCGCACAGCTCCTTCTGCTGAACAGCGTGGCCACGCACTTCTCCTTTCACAGATCTGCGTACTGTACGCACCAAAATGTACTATCGCGCCGCGTACAGTGCAGAAGGCACGCACCCAGAAGCAATATCGCGCCACGTACTATCACAGCAGATACGCACCTAGAAAGACTGCCGCGCTGCGTACTTAACCAGAAAGCACGCACCTGAAACACCGTCGCACTGCGTACCCACACAATTCACCTTTGTCGCTTCTGCGTACCCACGCGTTGCCCCTTCGTCTCTTCTGCGTACCCACGCACTGACCCTTTGTTTCCTCTGCGTACCCACGCACTGTCACTGTTGATCACTTGCGTACCTATGATTAGGGCCAAAATACAGTCAGATACTCAGATCTGATCTTGCGCTCGAGAGATCACCCTTCACAGATTCGCTTCCAACTTCTCTTCTAAATATCAAGCTTTTTAAACTGAGAACCCAATATCAGATCTTTAAGATATTCAATACTCAAAAGATGCTCAAACCAAATGATCTCCTTAGCTTTATATAGGCAAGCTCATCCTTAAATCAAGGATCATGGGGCTCAATAATAATAATAAAATAAACAATACCACGGGCCAAAATCATGATAACACAATACCGACGGCTAAATACCATGAGGAACCCCACGTGTGGGCGCTTTACTGCCTTGGAATGAGTGCACTGAGGGTACGCACCCCATGAATGGGTAACCCACGTATTGGGACGCGGTCCCTGCACGGTATACCTGCGGGTACACACCTCCTGAACTGTTCTCCTACGTACTTCTTTATTTTTATCAAAATGAGAGCCATGCCATGGGTGTTGCCATCAAGTACAACATCTGAACCATATACCAGAACCATAATGCCAACAACGATGGTTTTGTGGCTATGGAGGTGGTATAGAGCTTGCTGCAGCTGCAGGGATGATGATAAAATGGAAACAAAGGTGGTGAATGAGTTCAAGGAAGAGTACTTATGTTCATTGGAGATATTTCTAGTGACGATGTGAGGTGGAAAAAAGGGTGCATTGTCATTATTCGGACCGTTAGTCCCTACTACAGTGTCATCATGAGACTTCATTTTTTCTGCTCGTAATCACTTGCCATCATTGGTGCTTGAGCTCAAAAAAATTGCCACTACCTGACTATTAGATTTTTCCATGAGTTGAATTAGACACACGTGTAGTGTGATCCCTGGATGAGTGCGATCAAACTACCTGAGGGTGGCCAGTTAACTGGCCACCTTTCTAGCTTAATCCCAACCATTTCATTCATTTATGAAGTTTCAAATCATACAGATGCAAATAGAGGAATGGGTTTAGACACTTACCTGTGAGTCAAATGTATATGCGGTGAGGCATTTTGGCTCCTTTTGCTACTGCATGCTTGTGTTTCCTTTGTTGCATGATTTTTGATTTCTGATGTCTACTGATTGTTTTGTGTAGGTATCCTCTGGCTGGATCTAAGCTTCAAATGTCTCCTTCAATCTTCATGGTCGCTCTTTTTCTGCTGTGGCTGGACTTTTGCAGGACAGTGACTTATTTTGTCCATAGCTCCCAAACGGTAGACTGGATTGACTTGAAATTTTCTGAGCATGTTTCCATCATCATTATGCACCTCCCATAGAAACATTGTGGTCAATGGATGCACGACTTTCGAGAAAAAAATGAAAATGGTTGAAGGTGATGGAGGCCGATTTCTTGGAAACCATGCACTAGAATTGGCTAAAATTTCTTGGGCATGTTGCCATAATCCTTATACAACTCCCCATGAAACATGTTTTTCAATGGGTGCATGGTTTTCAAGTTAGGGAAAAAAAATTATGTTCTATGTATTTTCTGTATCAGAGCATTCTGCAGTTTTTTGGACTGTAAGAAAAATGAGCTTGGGGTGTGATGCAAGTTTGGAAATGATGGAAGAGAGGGTTGAAGACTATAGGAGGATTTATAAACCCTTTTTGAAGCTTCCCTATTCCCCAAACTGCTTCTAAACTCTATTTCTAGCTCTCTGTAATTTCTAAAGGAGCCTCTTGTGGAAAACACAGTTTTCAGAAAAGAAGCACAATGAGGTGGAAAGAATGTCAAGAATGATGGAGAAGGGTGAGGGGATGTAGGATAGGTGCTTTTACTGGTTTTAGATATTTCTTGGCAGCTACTGCTGCTTCTTGAAGTTCTGCTGCAGACTTGGAATACAACTGGAAATTCATTTTTTCTTTTTTTGGAAACAACTAGGGCGCCTCAAGGAGGTTTTCACCCTAATTACCTGCCCTGGGCGCCTCCAAGGGAGGTTTTCACCCAGGGATCTTATTCTCTTTTTCCTTTCTCTTCTTTTCAACCCATTGACCACCTCATGGAGGTTTTCAATCAATGAGCCAATCTGAGGTGCCTCCGAGGAGGTTTTCACCTTAGATTTTTGTTTTTTCTCTTATTTTTCATTTTTTCTTTTTCATTTTTTCTCTACCCTACCCTACTTGAAAAACAAAATCATTTTCAAGTATCAGAATACTTCTAATGGAGCCATGTACACATCGAGATGATAGACAAAATGATGTGGAGGCTTGAAATGCATGCTTTGACAGGTATCCAGACTTCAGAGACCAAATGATTTGAATTTGAAGGGATCAAGCATAGTTGAGGAAGAGAGTGATGCTACACCTTAGTGATTGTCTGGAACCATATCTCAATATAGCTGTGATGTCCTTGGCCTTTTTTTTGATCTGGATCATTCTTCATGTCTTCTTCTACCATGACCTTCATATATTCTTCTTTTGCCTGGATCTTCTCTTGAATACATGGAGAATTTGATGGTAACCATGAGGGAGCTCTCTCGATCTCTGATTCTGATGTCTTCTCTTCATTAAGTGCAACCCATGGTTCTTTGATCTTCTCTTTTGCATCTTCTTCTACCAAATGTGGCCCTTTAATGATATCAATATAATCTCTTTTTTGCAATACTCTCCCTGAGCTATGGTGAATATCGTTGAGCTCAAGAGGAGTTGTTTGGACATGTTGTACCTCATCTTTGCAATTGGGTTGAGCTACTCCAATGTGCGGGTTTGGAAATGGTGGTTCCGCACTATATACTTGCTGGGCCTGTTCTTTATTTGGGTTCAGGTTCGATTGAGAAGGCATTTGGGGTTTCCTTGGTGGAGCAGGAGGCAACAGTTGCAATTGAGCAGGTGGTGGAGGCAAAAAGAAAAGAAAAAAATGCAGGCCTCCATGTATTTCAAGGCTAGGAAAAGCATAAGAATTAAAACAAGCAGAATAAGAGGAGTAGTGGAAGGACATGGACAAGGAGGTAGAATTATATGGCACACATTAGCAGGCCACATCAGAAGCTTGGGATGATAGGGAGGCCACTAGGGCCATCAAAGATAAAGAGATAGACTAGTTGCTCAGAGGATGAGCAGCCCATTCAGTAGATGATGAGCCCCAAAAATGGGTAATTATATGGGCTCATTTAGCCTCCTAAATTAGCTTAATCCACCATTATCATTAGTTTATTGCATGTTTTTGATTATATTTATGCTAATAGAGTGAATTGGGTTAGTCATTATGCCAAAAAGTCTAATGTGTGCTTTATGCAGATTTTTGGTGAATTTTGAGACAAAATCAAAGGTTTAATGAGAATTTGGCAGCCAAATTCGAGGAAGAACAAGGGAGAGGATTTGTAGGAAGGTGTCCTCTTTATTTATGAACCCCTATCTCAAATTCTCCATCAGAAACTCGGAGCACAAGTAGCCACATGAGTGCATCCAAGGGGTAGCCGAGCAAGTAAAGAAGGACTGATGTTTATCTGCAGTTTTGGGAAGCTCAGCCCCTTGATTTTAGGAGGGCTATTGGAGACTCACGTTGTATAAATAGCAGGGCTTAGGTTCTTAGTTTGGTTAGTTAGATGTTAGCCATTTCATAGTCTATTTTCGTACTTTTGTGCAGTCTTGTACTCAGATCATTTTCGAGCTCCTTTTGCAGACAGTTTTGTGATGTAACTATTATTTTTTGATCAATGAAGATGAATCCAGCTTTGAACTAGCATTGGTCTTTTCTAGAGGGCTGAAGCTTTTGGGTTAGGGCCCAACCCAAGCTGCCCAAGACCTCCTTTGTGTATTTATATGTTTTTTTCTTGCATTCATAAGCTGATTTCTGTTGTTTAGGATTAATATTGCTTTGGTAAAATAGGTTGCTTTTGATGATTAAATTAGTTGTTCTTGCTTCAAGTTGTTTAAGTAGTTTGCTGTAGTAATAAAGAAAGATCCAAAAAGGATACCAGCAGGTCTTGATCCCCTTTCTCCCTCCTTGGGACCATGAATTGAGGACCAGGCGCTGCTGCTGCCACCAAAAACACGTTTTTGCCTTTCATGCAATCGCTAGTGTGATGTTTTGAGTTGGAGAAGCTGATATTTGCTTGGATTCAGATGCTTAGACCATTTTTTATTCATTTTCCATGGCTTTCTCACATAGTTTCCTATTCATAAAGTTCTGTTTAGCACTTTTATGTTTTTAGGTCAGATTTTAGGTCAAATTAGACAAACTCCGTTTTTCGGTTCTTGCTTGGGTCAGTTTTAAGAATTAGGTGTGAAAATCACTTGAAAAACATTCCAACTTGTCATCCCTCCATAGCACAACCTGTACTAACTCATCTTTCACAGATTCCTTCACTCATTCACCACAATTCACCAAGCTGTCCTAATTTCTGCGTTTTTGTGCAAAGTTGCTTTCTTCCCCTTTGAGAAAATCCAACCCTCTCCTTCAATCCTGATCTTCATTAACAGAGTCCTAGACCCTCCAACACCTTCATCCAACCTTCATTTCCTTTTTCCCGCCATTTTTCCACCTTCAAACGTCCAAAAATCACTTTGGCCTTCTCTTGTAGAACTTCTTGTAGATCCCCTGTAGCCTCCTGTAGAAGTCCATGCGAGTGATTTTTTGAAGTCTGATCATAGTGAAAGTCTTCAGAAGGGTACTAGGGACTTCTTAGGACCTCCTCCACACCTTCCTCACCATTTTCAAAAGCAAACTCCATTTTCCTTTGCCACCAAACTACTGCACAGTCACAATTAGTCAAATCACAAGCATAATAAATCCACATAAAAATACTCAAAATTGCAAAAATATGATGTCTTTCCATTTCTAATCAGAAGTAACTTGAATAAATGTAGTTCACCTTTTTAGTAATCAATGGCACCCATCTCAGTAGTTTCCCTCTCTTTTCTTGTACGATTAGGGTTTGCTAGGGTTTGAGTTCCATTTCAGTTTTCATTCTCTTTCTGCAAGTAGAATAGCCCCTGTAGAACTAGTCTTCTGCCATCATAGTAAAAGCTTCTTTTGAGAACTCATAGAAGTTGGCTTAAGCTCCTAGAAAACTTGTGCCAGCTGATCAAGTGACAACCTGCAATAAGAGCTAGTACTTGTGCATATAACACCATCACTTCCAAGTTTGTTACAAACTACCGGGTTGATAAAAGTAAAGAAGGGAGCCCTAGGAGTTGCAGCATTATTGCTGCAATACTAGAGCTCACCACTCTTTTTGGCACCATTTTCGGGGACCAATCATGACACAAAAATGAAAAGCATAAGTCCTTTAGCCCTATCTCACTTCCATGGACTGAATACCGAAGATCCTAATACTTTCTTGTTTGAATTTGCTGTTCTCTGTCGAACCTATGACTATGCAGAAGACGAGCAGAAGTTGAAGTTGTTTCCTTCTACCCTCAAGGATACAACCTTGTGCTGGTTCATGGGGTTACCTGGAGACAATATCACAACTTGGGCTCAAATGCAACAAGCCTTTAACAACAAATACCGGGACTATTGCAGGTCAAGGGAAACTAAGGAAGAAATCTTCCGTATGACCATGGGTAGTGATGAATCTTTAGAAGACTATGAAGAGAGGCTTCAACTCAATAAAAGGGCCAGGTGCATGGTGCACACTTGACCCTGAATCTCTGAAGTTGTTTTTTCTCAGAGGAGTCCCTAAAGACCTTCTAGATATCCTCTATTTGCTGTTTGGGGGAGACATCTATCAACTACCCAACTCATTAAACCTTTGATTTTGTCTCAAAAATTGACCAAAAATCTGCATAAAGCACACATTAGACTTTTTGGCATAATGACTAACCCAATTCACTCTATTAGCATAAATATAATAAAAAACATGCAATAAACTAATGAGAATGGTGGATTAAGCTGAGTTAGGAGGCTAAATGAGCCCATATAATTAGCCATTTCTCGGGCTCATCAGTTGGCTTAGTGGGTCTTGACCCAGGTTCAGAGTTAGTTGTGCCAAACAAAACCCTACACTACTGGCCCTTTTGGCATCAACCCATGTAGCATGGAATGAAGTCTCACCCGAAGGAGTATGGGGGGACGCTGGAACCAAGTTTGCACATCCAAAGATCAGTGTGATGTCCTTTTATGTTCTAGATCTGCTTTCACGTAGATCTCTAAGCCCTTAGGGCTCGGTACTGCAACTTCCTTCAAACACTCCCTAGACCTCCGCGAAGGTCTACGATCAACTTTTGCAGACCCTGAGCAGATGATTTATCTACTTACACACTTCTTAAATTATCTTCAGATTGGGATCTACTCAGGTCTACTTAATAGCTTACTAAATGTAACAAAATGTGTTATGGTCTTCGCTTAAATACTTAATATATATTGCGTTCAGTTAATAAGACTTATCCACTAGATTTTCGCATCAATGTATCATTAATTCATCACAACATATAATCACAAACATAAACAACATAAGTAAATAGATAAAACACATGAATTTATCTAACAATATTATTTATTGATCTTCAATATCAGGTTATAGGCTCAAAACTTCCCTGCGCACTCAGCTATAGGGGTCTGCGCACTCAGCTACAGACACTACTCTAGGCCTCTGCACATTAGCTACAAAGCCTTTTCCCTCTCTAAGACTTACTTCTCTGCACCATCTCTCTAAGACTCCATCCGTTCATACCTATAGACATAGACATGGATATGCCTTAGAATCTATAAGACATACCTATTTATATGATCTCGTGGTTTGCAAACCATGGGTAAATATCAAAAATTGACTCAACTTTACATAAATGAGGGTAAAACCCCTTTTTGACTCCTAACTAACTAGGCTCTCCACATCCAAAATTCACGGAGACTTTACATCAAAACTTGAGTTTTTAACCCCAAAACTGACTCGAGGGACCAGGGGACCCCATCCCAGCACGGAGACATGCCTTTCTTTCCATAGTTCATATGGAATTTTCACTATTTACTTGGAGTTGAGATGTGTTCATGATATAGACTGCTGCCACAACTGCCTCGCTCTAAAATTTAGCTTGTAAATCAACTTCCAACAACATTATTCTTGTAGTCTCTTGTATAAATATATTCTTTCTTTTTACTACTCCATTTTGTTATGGATTCCTAACAATAGAAAGTTACCTCTTGATTCTAGGTTTTTCAAAGAATTCATTGAATTCTCTTGAGGTAAACTCTCTACCTCTACCTATTCTTAGGCATTTTATCTTCAACTCACTTTCACTTTCAACTATTGCTTTGAAAATTTTAAAACAATATAGTATTTATGACTTATATCTTATGAAAAATACCCACATAATTCTAGTATAATCATCTGTAAATAACATAACATACCTTTCTCCTTGTACAAATGGAGTTCTTCTTTGACTGCACAGATATGCATGAATAATCTCCAGGGGCATTGATGTTGAGCATTCCTTATAGTTGAAGCTGGTCTTGGTTTGCTTTCCATGTTGACATGGTACACAAACATCATTTGGTGGCTTTGGGATATTGGGGATGTCTCTTATTGCTTGAGTTTTACTAATCTTCACCAAGTTATGAAGGCTTAGGTACCCCAAACGCTTGTGCCACAAAAAAATTTAATTTGATTGACTCATGTAACATCTTTTTTTCTTGAATTTCACTAAGAATGTATATGTTATATGTTGTTCTTACTCCTTTTCCTATGGATGACCTCATCTCACAATATTTGGCATGAAAATTGAGATCATGTCCTTGATCGCACATTTGGATGACACTCATAAAATTATGCTTGATCCCTTCAACATATGGTGAATTTTGTGCTTTTCCCTTTCCATTGATAGATTCACTTTGAATTTTCCAACAATTTTAGCAGATCCATTATCTCCAAATGTGACATTTCAATCCTTTTATGTGCATAGTGAGATAATCTTTTTCTGGTCACCTTTCATGTGCCTAGAACATTCACTATCTACAAAACAAATATATAATATATATTATATTATATAATATATATATATATAATATTATAATATATATATATATATATATGATATATATAATATTAATATATATATATATGATATATATATTATTATTATTATTTTTCTTGAGAATACAAGGTTAGGCCACAACTTCTCCAAAGGTATATTCTTCATCTTCTTTCTCCATATTGTTCTTTTGGATTTAATTGGCCAATTTTTTTGTTCATGAATACATTGTTCATTAACTACATTCTAGAATATACTTTGAAAGGGGGGAAAAGACTTATAAGTGTTGAATTGATTTTTCCTCTTGATCTCAAAAATCTTGTTTTGATGATTAGTCCTATATTGTTTAGAGAATTTTCGGCAAAATCACATAATTAATCATTTGTCGACGCGTTTCGAACCAACTAGTGTGGTTCATTGTCAGGACAAGTTGAAGATACAGATCCAGTTCAGTGTGTTAAATAGTCTAAGCAGAGACTCAAACGGCTAAAAAGTCTAACGACTACTTTTCCACTCAAGGACCCCAGTCAAACTTCCTTTAACTAATTTATATTAAATTACTATTATATTCAGGAGCTAGGTTAACCAGGTAAAAAATAAAACAAATCAAAAATTAATTTATTAAA
>APFE031443211.1:5764-25566 GCA_000404065.3 Pinus taeda
GGATTTGGAGCAGTCACTGCACTTTTAGCCTCTCCCTTAGGAGACTTCTTCTTCTTCGTCTTCTTCTTCTTCTTCTTAGCCACCTGGTTACTTGAATCCAGACTTTCACCAGGCGAAGTAGAAGATGAGGATGCAGAAAGAGGCGAAGGAGGGGAGAGGTCGACCTTAGAATCAACATGATGTTGTTCGGGTGGAGGAACCGATTGACCAGCAGTCGAGACGGTAGGGACCAGAGAGGTTGAGAACAACCAAACAGGAAACCCAACAGTTAACCCAGGAAGGGACAACGTTGCCATGTAAGGAGCACCAACATTTCCTAAAGGAGAGAAATGACCAGGATTCCCATCAGAGGGGATGCCTGGGTTGGTGAACTCTGGAAAAGTTTCCATTTAAACGAGAAAGAACCCTACTCAAGCTAACGCAAACAAGATCTAATTGGGCAAATGTGAATCGTGGCCGAATAAATTTTAAGACGCAAGGACATAACTTGACCTTTTCATTTTTTAAGAGTCAAGAAAAGGACAAAAAGATGACTCTAGTCACCTTCGAATGTTTAATGAGCCCGAAGTGACAAATGCTTAGATGAGCCTTTTCATTTAAGGAGTCTGAAAAGGATCAAAAGTGACTACTCTGGAGAGCTAGGCAAAAAGGTTTACCAAACAAATCCGTAAAACTGCATATACACCTTGGCAGTCATATGAAAACCAAGGACTTCCCGTACGGCAGTTAATCTTCCCGAATGCTGTGTTCGGTGCGTTACGGGCTGTAAGGCGGCAGACACGGCTTCATGTGGATCAAGGATGATAACCTAGTGGGGTCTTCCCATATACTCGACGGTACGTGGGAGCTCAAATCCGTGCTAGACCACTTGTTGCGTCACGGAAGGAGGAATCACCCAAAATTAAGTGAAACAAAAGTGACTAGGTTTAACGACGCCGGAGCACGTCTCTAGCCTAGACCTATAAACAGTAAGCGTTATGTTCCAATGCGTTTTTAAGTTCATTTAGTTCATTTTAAGGTTGATCTTGAATTAAGTTCCGATTTTCAGGCCTTACTGCATGAAATCTCTCAAAAATTGCCTAAATGCAAACTATATGCCAAAATATGTTATTCCATTCGATGAATGCTAATTACAAGAGAGTTAGAGGGCTTTCACACAAACGAAATGATCACAAAACAACAAATAGATTCCCTAATGCAGCTAATGAAAATTCAAAAAGTTTTCTTTAAGATCACTAATCATTAATCAAAATGAAAAGCTTCTAATTCTCATTAACTAATACAAAGCAAAAGAGATTTTTCTTTTTGTTGATGGAAAAGTGCATTAAACAAACTTTGAGAAACGATAACAGACAAATGTGGAAAAAATCGGTTGACCCCAAACAACTGTGATCCGTGCCCGGGTAGTGAAAAGAAATCGAAACAATGTAAGATTGTTTCAACAACGATCACTTAAACAACCAAGCAAAATCAAGCAAAGAGGAAGGCTCAATCAAACCAATAGCAAGCAGTAAACGAACCTTTGCAAACGAGTAACCAAGCAAAGCTGATCCAACAAACTTGGAACAATAAAACTAGGTCACAAAGCAAAAAGCAAGATTTGCTTCAACAAGACTCACAAGAAAGTGCTTCAATCTTCAGACAATGAAAATCAAGTCATAAATCAAGTGAAAACAGCAGGGGATAGCAAGCCCAACAGGTTCAGGAGGTAGAATTGAAGAAATTCAATCCTACAGGAATCAGCACGGGTGGAACACAACAACAGTGCGCTGATAAGAAACTACGCGTAGCAACAATACGATGTTAGAGCGGAAGTACACGACTTAACCGCGATGGTTCGATTTTCAGAACCGTCGTGACTGTTTTGTGTATTAACGCGATGATCAGAAAGTCACAGAAAGGGCTATGTGATGGCAGCGCGACTGTTTTATAATAAACCGCGATGAAGCTAAAAAACGACCACAATCAAGCCAAAAACTCCCAAACCAAGGCAGTCACTCTTTAAACAATCAAGGCACTTCCCAGACCGAACCAGGAAACCAAAAAAATAGAGAACTAATCCCCAAACTTTGAAAAGAGAGAAAAAATCAAACTCAAGGAAAAAATGAACAAGAAAAGGACAAAAGCTAGCTCCAAGTTGTTCAGTTCGTAAACCAAACCGGAGATTGACTGAAGTGGATTTGATCTACTTCGCTAATGCAGAGCAATAGCGTTTCGAAAGCTACCTGGCCGTGCTTCAGGCTCCGTCTAAAGTTTACAAATCAAACAACAAAGTAAAACTCCCCAGTGGAGTCGCCAAATTGTTGTGTAGGTAAATCCCCTTTGCGGACAAAGGCGATCGCACTAGCCTAACTGAGGTCTAGCAACAATCAAACAACGCTAACACGCAGGTTCCTAATTGCAAAATAAAGGCCAAGATGAGAGCCTACCTCGAATCCAACGCTTATATTCATAGAAGGGTCGTCGCTTCCGTTCTTTCGGCTTCAGCTGGTCATCTCACATCCTCACGATCTCCATGAAACAACACACCTGCACATGCAAAGAACAAGACAAATACAAGCATAAAATCCGAGGAATGCAACTATGTATCAGTCAGAAAGGATACAACTCAAAACATATAATAAATACACATGAGTGGAACCATAATGATAGTCGTCCTATTATTATTGATAAATAAAAGAGAATACAACCCAAGTTCTGACGTCAATCCTCCTTTGACTGGGTCCAGCCAGCAAGTCCCTCAAGCATTCACCCTTGAAGGTAGATATCCCAAGACAAAACTCTCTCTCACACAAGTTTACACAAGATGGAAACACTTCACAACCTTCCTTAAGCACTCTAGCAATCCCACACTTGTCACACCAGCTACCTATCAATCTCACACATTATCATCATCACTCCAAACACAATGAATTCCAAAACTAGAAGCTCATGGCAATGGTGGAGGCTTAAATAGGAGAAGGAGTCTCCATGAATGGTGGGAGGATGAGCTTATCTCCAAGGAAGGTGGCTCAAATGACGAAACAGACATGCCAGAGAAGGGAGGGTGACATTTACAAGGCCAACAACCAGGTCTGGAGTCATCTGGAAGGCCAGCTGTTAGAACAAACTCGCCCATACCGGACCATCGCAGGTAAATAACTGCACTGGAGCGCTGACATCGCTGCTGAATAACAAAGAAATTCATATCAGCGCGATCAGATATAAGTAACAGACGCGTTGTCAAATGAAATTCGACCAGCGCGGGAATCACGTGTACTTCCGCGCTGGCAACGCATTAGGTCTGTTTTGGAGCGCTCATCGGCGCGTTTATTTTTACAACAGTCGCGATGATAGAAGAACTTTGGCAAAGTGGATCATTTGGCAACATTAGAGAGCATGAGCATGATTAATTTGGTCCCATGACATAGCAGGAAGACTGACAGGGAGACAGTGACAAATTACTGTGTAACAGAGCCAATAGAAGAAAAGGTTGCAAAGGTCGGCCTTACAATGAAGGAGTATAAGGACAAAATTTCCAAAGTTCCATTTAAGTATGAAATGAAGATTAGTGAGCTGCAAATGAAGTTGCAGCCAACTATGCCACAGGAAATAAGGGATCAAAGGGAGACTAACCTAAAGAATGTAATGCTCAGCATCTTTGTAGCATTGGAATACTATGGAAATTCTTAGATGAAAGTTTGCAAATTTAGACTTCGCTACAGGAAGATCCAAATGTATAGAAACTGTAGGAGGAAATGCAGTAGAAGCAGCAGCAATTAGAACAGATTCAGGCATCTACAAATTCCTTACCAATATCGCAGAGGCTCGTGAAAATTAATGAGAGTAAGGCCCTCTAGAAGAAAATTAAGGAACTGAAGAAGGAGGAGCATATTTTGATAGAAATAACTCATCCTTGGTAGGATGATGCCCTCCAGTTATCACAGGAAATGGATGAGAAGCTTCAAGAGAATCGACAAAGGGAAACAGTGTTGGTTTAAAAGGTTGTTGAACATGTGATAGAGGCAATGTTAGAGGAAGCACGCAATGAGAACAAGCAGGTGACAGAAGCTATGCAATAGTTAAATCAGGCCTACAACAACATCATAGCAAAAATCAGAGGCAAAGCAGCTAAGTGGATGAGTCACATATGAGTGTTGTGGGTCTGTTGGGCTCAACCCAAATTGGCCTAGATTTTGATGATAACTTCGAATTTTGGGGAGTAGAGTGCGAAGTAAACGACGTAGCGGAGCAAAAAGTGGACCGCATGGTATATGGGCTTCAGAGCGGGTTGAAGTCCCTCCCTTTTTGTAAAAGAATATTATTTTGCATATGATGAATGTTTTTTGGACCATAGAAGCTTGTATTAGGGGAGTCCATAGTATATGGATTGTGGTGTTGTAATGATGGACCCTTGATGTAATAGTATATAATAGGGTCAAATAATAAAGAGAAAGGAAGGTGAGGCTCTACAGTTGAGTGCGTAGAGGCCTAAGTTTGTAGTTGAGTGCGCAGACTGCCTATAGCTGAGTGCGAAGGCTACGAACTATTTGTTGTACAAATTATCTATTATAAGAAACAGTTCTTGTGGATGTAGTACCACATTGGGATGAACCACGATAAAATATGTGCCTTCATGTGTATATTTTCTTACTATCTATCGTAGCATAGCAGTTTTATTACAATTGCATTTTACTACAACGCAGTAATGATTAAGGATTTATATGATATTTTTTAAGTAATAAATGTAATGTGATGAAGTAATCTATGCATGTTAAGTATTAGAAAACATAAAAATACCACATCGCATCATCCCTCAAGGTTTCAGAAACCTGGTTTTGCATCCTCCCATACTCACTTCGAGTGAGACTGTGATCTGCTTACAGGTCGTTGCCGAAAGGGTCATTGATTGGTGGTTTTGTTGGTGCATTGTAAAAGATCAAACCTGGGTCAGATCAAACAAATCCAACACTTCCTCAAATGAAGAAGGACCTAACTCAATGAGTTTTGTCATGAGAACCATATACCTAGTGTACATGTCTAGTGACCTCATCTGCATTCGCAAGGATGTAGGATCTCCCACATGCTCCCTAGCATCTTGCACCAACCTATCAGCCTCTTTGGTTCTCTTCCTCCCCTCTCTGGAAGATTATGGTTGAGTGGGTGCCTCCACTCAACCTCCTATCTGCTCCTTTATATGTTGGTTCTCCACAACATCCTAAAGCTATGTCTGAGGCTCCTCTTTTGGAGCTAGAAGATCCTCCTCTAGTCAAATACGCATCTATCACTTTAGAGAGCATATCATAGCATTCTCCTCATCAAATTTGACATCTCTCCTCAGTATTTTCAGCCTGAGAGAGGGAAAATACACCCAGTGATTATGTGGTTTCTCTTTGTATCCTACAAAGACTCTCATCTCAGATGTAGGATCCAATTTCTTCCTTCTATCAATGGAGACATGACAATACATAGTAGCTCCAAAAATTTGAAAATCAGATACATCTGGCTTCCTCCTAGAGAAAGCTTCTTCATGTGTGATCATGCCAAGTATTCAATGAGGGCTCAAGTTCTACAAATAAACTGCGGTGTTGCATGCTTCTTTCCATAGATGTAATGGAATCCCTTGATCATGCAACATGGATTTTGTTGCTCCCACTATGCTTATTTTTTTCCTTTCGGCCACCCCATTTTTTTGTGGTTTATGGGGCATTATTAGTTCTCTTCTAATACCCTCTTTGGCACGAAATTCCTTGAAGTTTTTACATATAAATTCTCCTCCATTATCACTTCTCAGGGCTTTCAATTTCTAAGCAGTCTCCTTTTCAACCAATTCTTTGAATTCAACAAATTTGGAAAACAATTCAACCTTTTTCGTCATGAAGAAAATCCAAAATTTTCTAGAAAATTCGTCAACAAAAATTACATAATACCTAGGTTTTGTTGTAGAATCTATAGAACAGGGTCCACATACATCAAAGTGGACTCGCTCCAAGACTGCTCCCGCTCTGCTATCTCGGCCATGAAAGGTGTATTTGAAATATTTCCCCAATATGCATCCCCTATAGACATCATGTGGGTCAAGGATACATTTTGGGATATTGGTGGTTTTCTGCTGCATAATTTTTAAGATCCCATGGTGTAAGTGCCCCGTGTGCCTATGCCAGAGTTCTCCAACATCTCGACTCTACACATTTTTTTCCTTGCTACTCAATGCAGCGCAAGCTTCCGCCTCAAGTTTGTAGATATATTTCAATCTAAATCCAATATGTTTCACTTGCCCAGTAGCTACATGTCAGAAACGTTTCCCCCTTACTGAAAACAACATCATAGCCTATATCCTCCAACACAGCTATAGAGATCAAATCTTTCTTTAGCCTAGGTACATACATAACATCTTTGAGATAAATATGGGAGCATGACTCCCCTCATAAAGGTTACAATTCCAATTCCTTTAGAGATCCTTCTCCTCTAGGCAATTGAAGAATTCTTTGCATCTTGTCATATGGAACAAGACACCAAAATCTAGGTACCACACACTCCCCATTACAAAGTTTGTCATGCATGCAATTATGGTGAAGTCTAATTCGAATTGTGAGGCAAGTGCTTCACCTCATACTCCTCCTGAAGGCTTCTTGTTAGACTTCTTGTGCGGACAATTTGTTCCATAGTTCCCATATTTGTGGCAGTGAAAACATATTATCTTGCTTAGGTCCTTCCTCTTTCCATTTTTCTAGCTAGACTTTGGCTTGCTTTGGGCCTTCTTTCCCTTAGCTTTCTTTCCCTTCCCAACAAGGAAAAAATTTCTTCCTCCTCAGCTTCGGATGTTACTCCATCTCTAGTGTTCCTTTGAATTTCTTCCTGCACCAAATCAGACCAAAGTCTCTACCAATTTGATAATTTTCCCCTTCCATTTACAAAGTCGTGGTAGTTGTGCTAAGATTTTGGAAGGCCAAGGATAACTAGGCTCACTAGCTCAAAATATGGCACATTCTCTCCTACTCCTCCAAGTTCATCTCGAACCTGAGTGAATCTGGAGAGGTAGTGTGGAATGGTTTCATTTTTTTGCATACGGATGTTTCTAAGCTTGTCCCTCAATGCTAATTTCCTATAATCACTGTCATTTTTTAATAACTCAATGAGGGCCTTCCACATAGAAAATGGTGTCTCCTTGCCATGTAAATTCAAGACTATGTGGTCTCTCACACCCTCTAGGATGATCCTCCTGGATTTTGTGGTATCCTTCTTCCACTCAGCTAACTATTGTGCATTTGATACTACTAGTTTTGGAATGTCAGTTTTGGTGTAATCCAACACTCCATTATCATCGAGTACAACTTACATCTTGTCCTTCCAAGCTATGAAATTTTAAGTTCCCTCTAAGGCATACTCCAATCTCAATCTGTTGAAATACATTTTCCCGCACAGAAGAAAAACCTGCTTCACTAAATCGACAAATCAAAATTTCTGAAAGAGAAGTTCTATTGACTGGTTTCTATTTTGATTTCGACCTCTGATACCATGTAGAAATTAATAGAAATTTTCTATTATTGATGAATTTGAACTGAAAACAAGAGATTACAAATTTCCTCTACTATTTTGTGAAATGTAAATCACAATTTAGAAACACATGAAACCATCAAAACCGCAAGAACACAATGATTTTACAGGGGAATCCAATTGGAAAAAACCCCTCCGCTACTTTTCATTATTCAGATGAAAATGAGAAACTATTACAACTTCTTGCTTCAACTCTGAAGCACACCCTACACTATGAACCTATTATCCCGTTGATTGTCCAAATCTAGCCAACACTTAGCCAATTCAGGCCTCCAGTTTCCTCCTAATTCCTTGCGCAATTCAGGAGAAATTGAGCTCCTAAATAATAGGGGATTCCTTATTTCCTTGCGCAAAATCACCTGCTTAATTACGAAGCGTGTACACTCAACTAGCATACAATTGATAATTACAATGTTCCTTTTCCTCCACTCCAGCTAGGCAATTCGAATTCCATGCATGTCTGGGTTATGTTTAGTTGATTAACTAGTTTAACTGAGAGATCACTTAGTTAACAATAGTTATACAACTCAACTGAACTTCAACTGACTCAACTAATTACTTGAGCTTAGTTAACTGAGTTCAACTTAAAATAACTGAACTAGATTGCTAAACGTTAGCAATCACTACATGCACAACTCTACTCCAAGCCTATAACTCGAATTTATTGACTTAACTAGTAAACAAGGCCATGTCACGCTAGCTAACTGCAATGCAAGTCATCCTTCTGATGTGGAAAATTGAAATACTCAATTTGATTAAGGCACAAGCCAAAATGAGCCTTTCTTGCTACAATTTCTAACAGACTAGTGGGAAATGAAAGAAAATAAAGAAGACATGTTTAGCCTTCTCTAGTTGTGCCCCTGGGATTAGTTGATCACTTCATGTATCATGGCTAGTTTTTGTGGCAGCATACATACAATTGGTTTCTTTTTTATGGACACTCATAGCAACAAATAGGTCAAAGCCAATTTCATTTCCTACTTACTGTGCTCATATGATTGCAGTGAAAAGTCATTTTTGGATGTTTTTAACAAGCCTCTCTTTTCTTTCAGGTCTCAATGAAAGTCAGGTTGAGATTTTATACAAAACACATGTTTGACTACAAATGTTGGAACTAAAGATATCAAAATACAAGCACTTTATGTTGACTTTTTTGTGAAAGGAAATTTTCTTCTTCTGAAATTTTTGAATATAAAACATGATAAATATTGACTCATAATATAAAGCACGATAAATATTGACTCATAAATTTTTTATATGTTTATAATCTATATGTTACATCGAGCTTTATAAAAACCATATAAATACTTCACACATTTATTATATATTTTTATTTAAAATATAATAAAATACAATTTTTCCTTAATAATAATAATAATTAGAAAAAAATATATACTATAAAACATTGGTTTATTATTAAATTATTAAATATTAATTAATAATACATTATACCAATTAGGGTAAATTTTAACTCTATTCCATTATTCTCTACATAAATAATAATACTTCAAAAAAACAAATAACAAAGATATAAGTACAACAAATTCTAACTTTTTCTCAATAACTTGTCTTTACATAAATAATATTAACAAAAGCAAAGATGGCAGGTAGACTATTTAGTTGCTAGAAAATTGGTATAAATTAAAGATTTATTATATGAAGTTGAATGTATTCATCAAATGATTTGTCTTTACATAAAAATATAAAGTGATTTGTTTTTACATAAATCATTAAAATATGTATAATTTAAATTATTTGTATTTTTCCGAAAATAACAAAAGAAAAGATGGTACATAGATTATTAGTTGTTCCAAAATTGGTATAACTTGTAATTACATAAATGATGTATTAAATTATTTGTCTTTACATAAAAATTTTAAGTGATTTGTCTTTACTTAAATCATTAATATATGTATAATTTAAATAATTTGTTTGGAATGTTTTCGGTATAGATTAAATAATTAAAATAGGTTAATAAAAAAAAAAATTAAACTATAAATTTTAAAAGAATATATAGGGAACTATTACATTTTTAAGATTAAAAGTATTTTATAATTAAATTTATTATTAACAAGTTACTGTATACCATTTGAAGACTTTTAAGAAAACTCATTTCAATATATAAAAACAATAAGTTGCATTGACACCTTTAGTTTTTGTTTTTTTATGGGACAGCGTAAGGTACTCCCTTTATATAAGGAGTTGGAGGGATTTTAAATGTGGATTCTTCTTTGATCTTTAGTATTTCGATCAATATTGGACCAGGAACAAATAACTAAGTTGAAGTTTTTGTTCTAAATTTAATATTTTAGTTGGCAAGAGAGTAAGGAATGCAATCATTATGTGTATATGGAGATTTAATGATTGTTATCAAATGGGGAGAAGAATTGTTAATCTTAAAAACTATACCCTTCTCCCTTTATATTAAAAAGTTTATCTCCTAACCTTTGAACATGTTTATCGCTACAAGAACATTGAAGAAAACTTTCTCTCAAAGACTAGACTGGATATGGACAAAACCACATGCAAGGCTACAAAAGAAGTGGGCCAACTCGAAGAATATTTTATTGGTCTATGGCAATAACTAATTGCATTAGTCTATAATCATTGTCATCTGAGTTTTTATATGATATTTTCTTTGGTTTTTTTGCACCTCATTGTAATAGCTTCCTAACAAAAAAACTAGAATGCTACTTTGTTGATGAATAATGCAAATTTTTTTATAAAATGAACAACTCCAAAAATAAAACACTTCCTATTTGATCTGACGAGTGAGGGACACTGGAGCATGGAGGAAACCCTAGATGGAAATGGCCTAACTACACCATGGGTGGTTCCCCTTCCATGGCGGTTCTGACCCTGCTGCCTGACCACTGACAGTCTGGTTTGGCTGGTCCACAGACATTGGAACGACACCATTGCACCTCCAGTAATGTGTTTGTTCTCAAGCACAGTTTCAGTGGAACACCCATTTTCCCGACAGCACTTCCTCGATCACGGGCGGCACCTAGCATGGAAGGGGAAAATAAATCAACGGTCCCTCACTCCCTCAAGACCAACAGAACCTCGCATCGTGTCATGTCGCTCCTAGGCCATTCTACTGCTCCTAGGCGACCACTGTCATCCTCATGCTCTGCACTTGGTCGATCTCAACCATCAGCTTCCCATACCTCCACTGTACGCCTTGAAGACGACCCTAGGCTGGATTGCCCCCCACTCTCCCCTGCGACCTTGAATCTACTTGGTTCCTGCCTGCAAGCATCACCATCCTTTGACGCGTCACTCCCTCAGCTACCTCTTGTCTCTGCCCCGCTCGGCTTCACACCCATCCCTGGTCTACGACCTGAAACCCTTAACCCAAACCCTCACCCCCCTAGATGCTCATCAAACCCTATTGTCCCTAACCCTAACCCTAACACTCCTATATGCTCCAGCTGCTTTAGCTCCCCCAAATCCACCCCCTCCACCCTGTAGACAGTAAACCAAGGGATCTGTGGATTACTGAAGGATTTCCCGACGGTCAGGCCCTCAGACAAGCAAAAAAAGGGCAGGTGCCTTAGGGATGGTGACAGAGACATTAAGCTCACCCTGGGAGAGGACCTAACGATGGGTGAAGTGGACAACACCGCCAAGAAGGTACTGGTTGGGCGCGTCTGAGGGAGGAATTACTCTGTAGAACGGCTGAGACTCTGGACTGAGGAAATCTGGGGCTCCCTCCTCAAAGAACTCTCCATCATCCATGTTCTGGCAAGGGGCTGGTTCGCCCTTCAATTCCACCAGGAGGAATACACAGACTAGATCCTTTCCAGATTTTGGCATATAAAGTTAGCGCCAGTTTTGCTGAAGCATTGGGATCCCTTGTTTGATCCTGAGTGGGAACAACTAGGGGCTGGTCCTATATGGGTTCAGATGTCAGGCCTCCCTCTGCAATACTAGACCCCCATGATATTCAAGAGAATTGGGATGCCTTGGGTACCTACATGGATCATGATCAATCCTTCAAATCAACAAGGATCATGACCATGGCCCGAATTCTGGTGCATCTAGATACTAGAGCTAGGCTAGAGGAGAATATTACCTTGCTCTGGAGACATTTCACTCGCAGAAAAAAACCTGGACTACGAGGGGGTGCCTTTCTAGTGCCGATGTTGTCACAAGGTTGGACACCTAAACGAGGATTGTCCCCTGCTCACGAATTCAGCCTCGGCTGCAATGGGTCTGGCACATAGGCATTCAGAAGAGCTGATGGTCGATGTGCAACCCCCAGATCCAGAGCGTACAAAGGAAGATGTTGGGAACATTGTCCAAACCTCCAGTGCCTCCTAGATGTCGCCTCCATCTCCTCCTAAGACTAGATCCAAATCTTCGGCCGAAGCAGCTCCGTCTCCGGGTACTGTCTCTGCTCCTTACTCCTCTGTCTTTCATTTTGATCAATTATATGTCTCTATGGCATCACTTCCTCCTTCCACTTGTTTTAATTCAGTGCCCATTACTTGCTCCTTCATTCAACCCCAGTCTACTTTCTCCACTACCCCTCCGTTGATATCTGGGTTGGCCGACCCCCCTTCATCTGAACAATATCCTATGGGCCTCATGTCTATAACCTTCTACCCCGAAGGCCATCCACACCTGATTCTCTGGGACTGGGAATCATCCACGCTCCCTCTAATCATAAGCCTACTAGAGGGCGACCCTCCAAACTCACCAAATCTATAAAAATAATCGGGGATGATGTCGTCCAGGGCCGTCAAAACACAATTAAATGGGTGCTTAGAGCAGCTGACACCCCTTCCATGGTTTCCCAATGAAATGGCTCTCTTTCAATTGCAGGGGCCTGGCCAGCCCTCAAAATAAACTAGCCGTCAAGAGACTCATAATCTGCGAACCCTGTGACATAATCTTCCTACAAGAAACTTTGGGGCCCTCAGACCAGACTGTTAAAATAATCCTGAGTATTTTTCCTGGATGGTACTTTCAAGCCATGGATGCAGCTGGCAGATCTGGGGGTCTTGCCCTTGGGATTAATCCCTAGACCATAAGAGTGATCGCTTCTTGGGGAGGCCTCGGCTTCCTTGGCATGGATCTCTTCACTGCAGCTCTGGGCAAGCAGATCCATATCATTAATATGTATGCTCCCTATCAAAATAGGTTGGATTTATGGAATCAATTTCTAGATGAGCCATTGATCAACTCCTCCACTATTTTGGGAGGTGACCTTACTTCTCCATTGGCCACGAAGAATCATGGGATCATCACTCTCAACTTGATCCTCTTTCGGATCAGCTGAGCTACATGTTTGATCAGAAAGGCCTCATTGACATCCCTATGAATAAGAAGATGCCAACCTGGCATAATAGAAGAACTGGAGAGGTTGCATTAGGGAGAAGATTGGATCGCTTCCTGATCCATGAAGAACTATTGATGACTTTCACCAACTACAGACAATGGGTGGGCTCGAGAGGCATATCAGATCACTCACCTATATACCTGGAATTGGCAGATGCCACGGCCAAGCCTCAGGGCCCATACAAGTTCAACTCGTCCTAGCTAAAGGACCTTGACTATCTCAAGATGGTCACAGATTTATGGAATTCACACCCCCTCCCTGTTGAGAGGTGAAAGGTTGTTGGGTTTTGAAATAACCTATACCATCTTAAACGTCTCTCGATTGACTAGGCCAAGCAGAAGAAAGCCAAGGAGGATTGAGCCATATCTGAATTAGAATCCCTGATAGCCAATCTCACGGAAAAACAGGGCAGGGGTTATAACACCATAGAATCCAAATTGCAGCTAGTGGAGATAGAAGCTCAGAGAGCTAAGATACTATTGGCTCGGGAGGAAACTTGGAGATTTAGGAACAGGGCCATCTGGTTACAAGTGGGGGATGGCAACACAAAATTCTTCCATAAATTTGCAAATGGAAGGAAGGCCAACAACACGATTTGGAAGCTCCCAATGGATGATGGAATGATGGCTAACACACATGCTCTACTCTCTAACTTGGGCATCTCGCATTTCAAAAAGTTGTTCAAATCCCCTCCTTGTGCTACACTACCTGATATTATCCGTCTTTCCAGTCACTTCCCTAGGTTTGTAGAACTAGAAAGTATGGAGGACCTCACTAAACCTGTGACTTTGGGGGAGTTGGAAAGCACCCTCAAATAGTTCAAAAGAGATATAAGCCCAGGTCCGTATGGTTGGCCAGTGGAGTTCTACCTTACTTTTTTTTGCACTCTTAGACATGACCTTCTTACTGTGGTAGAAGAATGTCAAGTCCAGGGCAGATTACATGAACCCATTAACTCGACTTTCATTGCCCTTATTCCCAAATCGGACTCCCCCCTATCATTTAATAACTTCAGGCCTATTTCCCTCTGCAATTACCTCTACAAGATCATAGCAAACCGCATTAAACCTATCCTATCGGAGCATATTTCCCTAGAACAGTTTGCCTTCTTACAAAACCGGCAAATCCATGAGGCCTTTGGAACTGCACAAGAGGCTCTTCACTCCATCAAGCTGAAAAGCCTAAAAGGAATGATGCTCAAAATTGATCTCTCCAAGGCTTTTGATAAGGTTAGTTGGCTATATCTCAGGATGTTACTTACCCACTTGGGTTTCCCTTCGACTTTCATCCGATGGATCATGTGCTGCATTACTTCGGTCTCCTTTTCCATCCTTATCAACGATTCAACCTCCCACTCTTTCCGGGCTGAGAGGGGACTCAGACAAGGTTGCCCTCTTTCCCCCCTCATTTTCCTCCTTGTTATGGAAGGTCTCAGTAGAAGGATTGCCTCGAAGAAGGTTGTTGGGAACCTCAAGGGATTAAAAATTACAAATCAATGCTCTTTGACCCACCTACTCTTTGCAGACGACATCCTTATATTCTTGGATGGTGGGCTACAAGACATAATCACCTTCACTGGGATTTTGAGACTTTTCAGCTCAGCCACTGGGATGGAATGCAATCAGACTAAATCTACCATATCTCATTCTAGATGTACTCAACAAGAAATCATCCTTGCTCTACAAAACTTCCCCTTCCAAATTCAAGCCCTTAAGGACGGGTTGAAGTATCTAGGATTCATGATAAAACCAGATGGATACAAAATAGTAGACTAGATCTGGTTGATCACTAAGATCGAAAGAAGACTCAATCTCTGGAGCCATCGACTACTTTCCAGAGTTGGTCGTTTGGTGCTTATTAAATCGGTCCTAGAAGCCACACCAGTTTACTGGATGTCCTTGGCCTAGATTCCACAAGGAATCATTCATAGGATCCAGAGAATTTGTTGCAACTTCTTATGGAAAGGCAACAAAGAGGGGAGGCTATATGCTTGGGTAAAATGGAGCAGCATCGCCCTATCGGGTTGTGTTATATTCTTTCCATGACTAGCCCACATAGTTAATCGAGGGTTTAGAGGGGGGTGGGCCCCCCCCTTCGTTGCGCTAATTATGTAGCAGGGGGTTCACAAGGGGTTTGAGGGGTGCATGTAACCCCACTCTATGGGGTCCAGGGCAGCACCCCGGAAAATTTTGGTTTTGGAACCTATGTTAGGTTGGGCGGAGCCACCTATGGTTTTGTTCATGATTTTCGCACATGTTTTTGGACGCAATGGTTTTCAGTCCATGGTTTTGGACGCGATGGTTTTCGGTCCATGGTATTGGATGCTTCGACATGTATAAATATGTATTATAACATTGAAAGGAGTATAATGAAAAATCAAGCTGGTAGTCCTAGTTTTGGGATCCAGGGGAAAATCTTTGTGTATATGTGTTTTATGTGTTATGCTCTCGCATTTTTATTTTATGTGTTTTAGAATTAGTATGCAGGTAATTTTTGTACGGGGTTAAAACCTACATTTGGTATCAAAGTTGTTTTGGCTTCAAGGGGACACCTATGTTGCTAAGGGGTTTCGCTCAGGCCTGTGGTAGACCATGTTCAATGGGAGATCTTCAAGATCGATTATGGTGGTGAAAGAAGATGGCGAGCTGTGGAAAGATGGAGATTGAGAAATTTAATGGTCAGAGTTTTGAGTTGTGGAAACTCAAGATGGAGGATCTGTTGGTGGATAAAAATTAGTGGATCGCGGTAGATCTGATTACTAAACCAACAGGAGTGTCCAATGAAGAATGGAATAAGTTGGATCGGAAGGCAAAGAGCACAATATGATTGTGTGTCTTAGATTCAATATTGTTGAATGTATCACGGGAAGCTACGGCAAACGCTTTGTGGGACAAGTTAGGGACTTTGTAAATTGTACTAATCTAAGTCTCTGGTGAATAAACTGTTCCTGCGGAAAAATTTGTATAACCTGAGGATGAAAGATGGAGACTCGGTGACAGAGCATCTGAACGCATTTAATATTGTGGTAAGTCAGTTAGCATCTGTTGGTATTAAAATTTCAGATGAAGATAAGTGCATCAGTTTGTTGTGTTCTCTACCAAATTCGTGGAATAGTCTGGTTATTACAATAGGTAGCAATGCAACTGCCTTACAGTTTGATGAAGTAGTCTCATCCTTGCTGACGGAGGAGATGAGATGGAAAAATATGCAGAGCCATAATGGTGATGCCTTGTCTGTATGAGGACGGTCCCAGAACATAAACAAAAATAAGTCATCGAGTGGGAGATCTAAATCTTCAGGAAAACCTGTAAAGGTGGTGTGCTAGAAATGCAGAAAAGAAGGGCACTACAAAAGGGATTGTAAATCTAAAGCTCCTGATAAAGGAAAGAGATCTGATGATACTCCTTCTGCAGAGGCAAAAACCACCTCATATGAAGGTGGGGATGTGTACTTGGCTTCTTCAAGTACACATGTAGATCATGAGGCATGGTTGATTGACTCAGGTGCATCCTTTCTCTTCACTCCCCATAGAAAGTGGTTCTGCGAGTATGATAAATATGATGGTGGTGATGTCTTCTTAGGGGATGATAAGAAGGCTAGAATCGTTGGTCGTGGAGAAGTAAAGTTGAAGTTACAAGGTGGAAGGGTTAGAACACTTATGGGTGTTTTGCATATTCCTGCATTGGCCAGAAATATGATTTCTGTAAGCAAGTTGGATGATGCAAGTGTAAAAACAGTGTTCGATAAGGATATCTCCAAGATGATTCAGGGAGCACTGGTATTGATGCGGGGAGTTTAGATTGGAACTCTGTACAAGTTGCAAGGTAGCACGGTTATTGATGGGTGCAACAGTTCTGTGGTTCCTGAAAGTGAAGTAGAAAATCTAGTGGTCTTTGGAGAGAAGACCATGTTGTGGCATCAAAGGCTTGGACATACTGGAGAGAAGGGTCTTCGAATACTTCATGGTAAAGGTATGGTAGAAGGTATGAGTGATAGCTATCTGGATTTTTATTTCTGTGAAAATTATGTATATGGGAAGCAGAATCGAGTGAGTTTCCCCTCTGGTGGTAAGAGGGCAAAACATATATTAGAGCTAGTGCATAGTGATGTGTTTGGACGTGTGAAGGTTCCATCACTGGGTAAGTTTGTGTACTATGTATCATTTATAGATGACTTCTCAAGGAATACATGGATATATTTCCTTAAGAAGAAATCTGAAGTCTTTGACAGGTTTAAAGAATTCAAGGCTCTAGTGGAAATAAGACAGAGAAGAAGATAAAGATATTGAGGACAGATAACGGTGGAGAGTTTTGCAGTAAGGAATTTGAAGAATCCCGTAAGAAGTGTGGTATAGCATGGCAGAAGACTACTCCATATACACCTCAGCGTAATGGAGTTGCAGAAAGAATGAACAAGACGTTGATGGAAAGGGCAAGAAGCATGCTTAGTGGTGTCGGGTTGGGAGAGGAATTCTGGGCAGAGGCGGTGGAGACAGCATATTACCTGGTCACCAAATCACCTTCATCAGCATTGGAGGATAAAACTCCACAAGAGGTATGGACTGGTAAGAAACCCTCTCTTTCACATCTGAGGGTATTTGGATGTGATGCATATGTACATGTCCAAAGGAGAAACGAACCAAGTTGGATAGTAAATCTGAAAAGTGCATCTTTATTGGGTATAAGGATGGTTTAAAGGGTTATAAGCTTTGGAACCCAGTAACAAGGAAGGTTGCGTATAGCCGAGATGTGGTGTTCAGAGAGTTGAAAGATGTTATTAAACATGAAGTCCAAGCAAAGGAACCTGAGAAGATAGAGTTTGAGCTAAAGGAGGAAGAATTAGACTCTACAACAAAGGAGGAATCAAAAGATGAAGAGCCACAAACTCTGGGTGTGAGAGGATCAGTTCGAGAAAGAAGGAAACCAGAAAGGTATAGTCCATCTGCGTTCTATTCAAACTTTTCTTTATCCATTACTAATAATGATTCTAAAACTATGAATGAAGCAGTGGATTTAGAGGATGGAAAACTCTGGAAAGAGGCCATGGTTGATGAAATGACATCTTTGCACAAAAATGAGGCTTGGGATCTGGTGGAGTTGCCGGCTGGAAGAAACCCATTGGCAGTAAATGGGTGTTCAAGAAGAAGACAAATGCAGAAGGGAAGGTGGAGAAATACAAAGCTCGGTTGGTAGCAAAAGGTTATTCCCAGTTGCCGGGAATTGATTTTGGTGATATTTTTTCTCCTGTTGCCAAGGTAACTTCTATTAGATTACTTTTATCTGTTGTTGCTGCTTTTGATTTTGAGGTAGAACAGATGGATGTGAAGACAACATTTCTTCACGGGGATTTGGAAGAGAAATCTACATGAAGCAACCTGAAGGCTTTGCGGTGAAGGGTAAGAAAGAACTGGTATGCAAGTTAAAGAAGTCTCTGTATGGGTTAAAACAGTCACCAAGGATGTGGTATCAGAAATTTGATACATTTATACGGGGACTTGGCTTCACCAGAAGCAAAGCAGATCATTGTGTGTATTTTAAATTAATTGGTGATCGTGTTATTTATTGGTCTTGTATGTGGATGATATGTTGTTGGTTGGAAATGACAAAGAAATTATCCAGGATTTGAAGACCCAATTGTCCTCCAAATTCGACATGAAAGATCTCGGTGCTGCAAACTATATTTTGGGCATGGAAATTTAAAGAGATTGGGCAAAGAGGAAGCTCTGGTTAAACCAGAGGAAGTATGTCGAGACAATATTGCAGAGGTTTAATATGCAGGATAGTAAACTGGTGAAGGTTCCTATTCCTGTAGGTGTGAGGTTATCTGCTGAATAGTGTCCCAAGACACAGGAAGAGGAAGAGGACATGTCCTGTGTTCCATATACAAGTGCAGTCAGTAGCTCGATGTACACCATGGTCTGTACTAGACTAGACATTGCACATGCAGTGGGAGTACTGAGCAGGTTTATGTCAAAACCCGGGAAGGAGCACTGGACAGCAGTGAAGCGGGTTTTCAGGTATTTGCGTGGCACTAGTGATTATGGTTTGTGCTACCAAGGAAGAACAAGATTGGATAGAGTGTTGGATATTCGTGGCTTTGTTGATGCAAACTCGGCTGGAGATCTAGATCAGAGAAGATCTACAAGTGGGTATGTGTTTAACCTATTTGGAGGTGCTGTCAGTTGGATGAGTAAGAAACAATCTGTAGTGGCACTATCAACTATAGAGGCAGAATACATGGCAGCCACTCATGCAAGCAAGAAGCAGTTTGGTTGCAGAGATTGTGTTCAAGTATGGGGTTAGTACAGGGAGCTATAAGGATAGACTGTGACAGCCAAAGTGCAATTTTCTTGGCAAAGAACCCTGCTTATCATTCAAAGACAAAGCCCATTGATGTTCAGTATCACTTTGTGAGGGATATGATAGAAGACAAAAAGGTGTTGCTGGTAAAGGTGGACACTTTGAAGAATACTGCAGATGCATTGACAAAATCTGTGAGCTGTGAGAAGTTCTCTTGGTGTAGAGAAACAATGGGTGTTTCAGTGCTGGAAAAATGACTAAGCTCTCCTGTGGCCCCCTGTGGAAAGAAAACAACAAGTGGGAGATTGTTGGGTTGTGTTATATTCTTTCCACATAGTTAACAGGGGGTTTGAGGGTACCCGTAACCCCAGTTTATGGGGTCTGGGGCAGCGCCCTGGAAAATTTTGGTTTTGGACCCTATGTTAGGTTGGGCGGACCCACCTATGGTTTTGTGCATGATTTTCACATGTTTTTTTGACGCGATGGTTTTTCGGTCCATGGTATTGGATGCTTCGGCATGTATAAATATGTATTGTAACATTGAAAGGAATATAATGAAAAATCAAGCTGGTAGTCTCGGTTTTGAGATCCAGTGGGAAAACTCTGTGTATATGTGTTTT
>APFE031443212.1:0-42888 GCA_000404065.3 Pinus taeda
AATGCAAGGGATTTTCAATCTTAACTTTGTTGTATCTCTAAATCCATAATTGTCATTATTGAATTAGTTTACTTTTTAAAATTTACCTAATAGATTATAAAATAATTATGCTTCATGTTATCATATAAAAATGGCACCACTAACCCTCGATCGGGGTGAGAGGTGGCTGACAAACCCATTAAGAGGGTCATCATGATAGGGGCGTCTGAAGGAAGTGCCACTGCCTCCCACACACTCAAAGCATAGGGTGCGGTGGTTGTACGCATGGTTAAGACAAGATGGCGGAAGGAAGGTTGCATTGGCATACACCAGAGTTGGTTGACATCAAAGAGGGTTAGTAGAGAGGAGGGAGATCACTCAGTGACGACAACAGAGAAGGCGGCACAACGATTTTGGGAAGTTGAAGAGTTACAATGATCCCAAGCGTTGGTTAATGGATATGTTCTTTGCCTGCACTCCATTATGATTCCCTACGTTTGGTTTGTTGAATTGGGATTAGATGGGGGCAAGGGGTTAGGGAGAGAGAGCATTTGGGGTCGCAAGAATAGCTGCGAGGTGGAGGATGGCGGGATTCATCGTAGCTGCATAAGTTATGCAGGGATATTACTCTGCCTTAGTATTGCACCCTTGTGCATGGGGTCTATTGGGGTATCGCTCCACTTTGGTATTCTCCTCTCATGCATGGGGATTATAGGGATGGGGAGGGAAGGATTTTGGTAGAGCAAACCTTGTCTGCTCGTTTGCTTGGAAAACCTCAGGGGAAAGGGTAAGGTAGCAGAAATTGCATTAGCGTTAAGTCCAATCTGGGTCTCGGAACACGTCGTGAAGGCTAGGGCATTAAGGAAAACATGGGCCATGAGGGCGGACACCAAGCCCTTAAGGGGAGTTAGTAGGGGCAAGGACGTCGGGGGCAGGGGTCCTCCGGAATTGGGGAATCGACATGTTGGGAAAGCCGACCAGGCAGGCCTCGGCTGGCGGCTAGAGTGGGGGATGGTTCATAAGGTATGGGAGGGATACCTGGTGGATGAAGGGGCTTAGAAGTCAGAAGGCCGAGATGAGAAACGTCAAGAATTTCTGAAATGAAGTCAGGGGGACAGGGGACGAGGTCAACCAACAAGGGGCACAGGGGAGAAGGAGCGTGGCTCCTATAGATTGGGCTTCTGGGCTAATGGGCCTATAGGTGGCCATACAATTCGAGACCGAAACCATGACCATTGTAGGCACAGGGTAGGGAGCATGCAGGGATGTCTAGGGCGTCTTGGGCGGGGGTTCCTCACGTTTGGGGGATTTGAATAGGATGCATAGGGGGAAGAAATGTTGAATGAGAAGAACCATTAGCTGACAGAGATTATGAAAATAATGGATTGGAATTCTTGGTTGCTTTTTCCCATAATAGGTAACTCCCCTTGGAAGAAGAGATCACTGAAGCTTAATCCCGACCAATGATAGCAACATGCTAGAAGGCCTTGGAACATTACAGCAATGGAACAAGCAATGAAAGGCAAGGGCAGAGGCAAGAAACTGCGGAAGAGTGAGGTCAAGGCCGTGTTGAACATCACTGGAAAATGATGTGGGAGGAAACCAGTGGCCAACCTAATCTAGGAATCGGCAGCTGCATATGCGGGTGGCACCACAGAGGAGATTCAACAACTCATTGCCAAGTGGGAGGAGGATATCAATAGACATGTGAGTGAAAGGGAAGTGGATGTGGAAGATTGGAAGGTCCTGGTTCCTGATCCGAGACACACTCACGATAGAGAGATGCAATAAAAATAGACTCTATACTTGTATTGTATGTTGAAATGCCTCCTAAGCAAGACGATGGAACAAATATGGATGACTTCCATTAAGGGTTTTCCAAACTATAAGCAATACTTTCAAAAGTTGTAATTCCAATTGCAGAAATAAGATGGTCACTTGGGCCACATCGAGGAACACTTCCCATGCCTGTTCTTGCCAATTAAGCTACTCGATTCCAGTGTGAAAGACCCAGCCTTGGTTACCTCGACATCTACCAAACAAGAGGACTAGAAGGATGAAGTCGTAGTCTTTTTTTTATTATTAAGTTTATATTTGGTTAGCTTTTACTTTCCAGTTTGCAGTTGTATATATATAGATACATAGACAGACAACATATGGTTGTGGACATGATAATCAAGTTTATATAGCTTGGATAGATAGACTACTTTTTTTTTGCTACTGGATGGTTTATGGCTTATAATGTGGTTAGGTGGTCAACAGACTTGGTTTCCCACCCTTACAGGTTGAAACCACCTAACCAAGCTAGGTGGTTGTAACCTACTTGCATATTTTATAATGAAAAATGAAGGATCTAATAAGCTTAACAAAAAAAAAAAAACAAATGACATCACTAATTTATAAAATGAATTATGGAATCTGTTGGGCATTGGATTATCCATTGCTCCCCTTATGTCTTGCAACATGTTCTTAACAACCTCTCCAGGATCTGTTAACTCTCATGATGCATTATTTTACTAACATTTGGGGGTTTTGGTTGAACGGCAATCATGATTTCAACAATTGGTATCTGAGCCAAAAGGTTTCAAGTTCAAAACACCCTCAACTCACACTGGGGGAGATTGTTGGGCATTGATAATCTAGTGCTCGCTGTGTGTTTTGCAAGATGTGCTTAACTGCCATAAAAATCATAATTCCAGCAAAATTCATGTATCTTTAATTCTATATTTATCATTATCAAACCTACTTACCTTTTACCTAGTAAAATTATGAAACTACTATTCCTCTTGTTATCAAGATAACAAATTAAATAATACAAGGTGAAAACATGTCATATAAAACCAATTATTAATATATGAAACTTATAAAACAAATTATTAATATGAAACGAATAAATTTTGCCTAGTAAAATTATGAAATTATTATTTTTCTTGTCATCAAGATAACTAATGAAATAATACAAAGTGAAAACATATCTTATAAAACCAATTATTAATACATAAAACTTATAAAACAATTATTAATATAAAACAAATAATGAATTTATTATTTATTATTTATTTATTATGTATTAATAGTGGCATCACAATGCGAGTTACATTTTAATATACACAACTTCAATGTCCCATATATCACATATCACACTCAAGTATTTCACACAATCCTTCATGTATCAAAGAGCACATTCCATCATGAAGCAAAGTAACTTTAGTATAACTTAATTTCCATAACTACTATTTATTTTTAAATAATTATTTATTATTTTTTGGGTTGAGAGGTGTATTTTGTAGTTTAGTATGAGAGTGATGTGTGATTTCATTAGTGTTTAATAAGAATTGATACTTCTTCCTTAAAATAAATTACTTTAAATAATATATATATATTAAATATAATAATATATATAATATATTATATATAATTTCAACAAATTCAAAGGTTATGTAGGCCATTGCTGATGTAGTCTTCCCATCTTCAGCTCCATTTATATTAGTGTTGTCTTCTTTCCATTACCAAAATCTTATACAATATGTCATCCTCTTTCCATTACCAAAGTCTTATGCAATATGTCATCCTCTTTCCATTACCAAAGTCTTATGCAATCATAAACAATCCACTTGTTTTCCATTACCAAAGTGTTATGCAATATATCATCCTCTTTCCATTACCAAAGTCTTATGCAATATGTCATCCTCTTTCTATTACCAAAGTCTTATGCAATCATAACCAATCCACTTGTTCTTGGATAGTCCCATGTTATTGAAATGAAAAGCATTGAAAGCAGCTTATATTAATAAGCTGCACTCTCCCACAGTCAATGTGGAATTTCTTTTATTTACTCTAAAAAAGAAATATATGTATATGGTCACTTTATATTCACAATCAAAAAAAGTTTTTACATTTCATTTCAAAGAACTCATTTTCAAATTACTATTGAAAAAAATGCACTACATACATTCCCTCACAACGAAGGTGGGAAATAAGATTATCAAATAATAATAAAAAAAAAGAGGGATTCCAGTTGCATGGAAATATAAAAAAGATGACCACCATTCCTTGATTTTATCCAGGAAAATTGCATGCAAATATGGAAAAGATAGGTAAAGATATTTTGGGCATGATATAAATTATTTTATTTCATCCACTAGTCATATGAAATTCCAGAAATGCTAATATGCCCATAGCTTCAGAATTTATGTTTTTGGGATGTGCACATTAAAAATAGTTACTTTGAAAATTTACCAAATACATGATGATAGGCGAATATATTAAAGACATGGCTGCAAACTATAATATCAATACATAATAAACAAAACCAAAGAATAGTTACCAAACCATGTTTAACTGCACAAACCCAACAGTTTAACTACACAACAGTTGGGAATCAGTTCCACACAACTACCCAATTCCCAATGAACATGAACATTATTATAAAAATTGAATGTACGTAAAGGCGAGAAAATACATTATTATAACAAAAGTTTCTCCGACCTCTTTCCTACCCAGTTGCTTATCTCTTTACTTTGTGAGGGTTTTTGCCAGAAGAGAGTGCTCCTTCTTGTTTCTCTTCTTTTTCAGTGCATTGAAGGTTTGTGAGCAGGTGATGTTCCGGTTGTTTTTCTTCCTTTTTCGTGCATTGAAGGTGTGCGAGCAGGGTATATTCAGTCCTGATTGCAGGACTCTTTCTCAACTTAGTCGAAGAAGTGAAACATTATTCCTTAAATTAGCGGTTAGCAGAAGTATCATTTATTCATTTTGACATGTTGTAATTTTTTGTAGAGCATTGTTTATCTCTGAGTTGTTGGTTTAATTAATTTGACAGGATCACTTTTATCTTTTTAGATTTGATGAGTTTGTAATGTTTTTAGTAAAGTATTGAGAGCAATAAAGATTTACTTATTGGTTTTAATTCTCGTTAAGGAATTTTGTTTAAATCACTCATTTTTCACCTTTTTAACTACTTTTTAACTTTTTTTAACGTTTGCAAATGTATATACTTTATTTCATTTATGTCTATATCTCATTTATTTTTAAGTTTTGTTAAACAGAAAAGAAAATATAAAATAACATAATGCAAAAGTAATATTTTTTTATTTTTATTTTTATTTTTTATGTCTTTTCTTATCTTTATAAATATTCAACATGAAAAATCACAAAAAAACCCAACTACTAATTATTTACACTAATATACTTTTTTTAACCTATTTCTTATTACAATGTTCCTAAAACATGAGACATGTCTTCACTTTTGCAATATAATTTCATTGTTACAATTTTAAAATGTTAAGTGTATGACAAATTAAATATGTAAGCATGACAATTAAGATGCTCTCACTTTTTTTACTTTAACAAATCAAATCTACTTAAAGAGCAACACTATGTTTTGCATTGTAACAAATCAAATCTACTTAAAGAGCAACACTATGTTATGCATTCTTATAAAGAATGGTATGATTCCCTAATTCACTTATAACAATTGGATTGCATTACCTTATATTTAGTTGTTAAGTAATAATTCAA
This sequence comes from Pinus taeda, assembly GCA_000404065.3. Taxonomy (NCBI): domain Eukaryota; kingdom Viridiplantae; phylum Streptophyta; class Pinopsida; order Pinales; family Pinaceae; genus Pinus; species Pinus taeda. The sequence goes on from APFE031443212.1 coordinate 5,497, forward strand.
AGCTACCTTATACTTAATTAATCATCAAGTACTAAGATTACCATTTATTTTTAACAACTAAATATCCAAGAAATTTGATGGGGCCAACCCACGTGGTCCCTGCTATCTGTCCGCTGAGGTGTAATACTCCGTGGCAAAAGGTTATAATGTGTTGATTGATTGTTTATCTGTGTGAATCAATTCGGGATCGGTACTTGTAGATCTGTTTTTAATGAGGCAATACCCCAAACTTACCTCCACTCAACAGCTGTCTGCCTCGGTAAATCCGCAAGGTTTTTGGGGTTTAGGGTTCTCGACACTTCGCGCCTATTCACTTTTGTTGTTCACGGTTGTTGTCATTCCTCTTTTGCTCTGCGAGCCTCCGACCTCCGGTTGGTGTTTGTGGGTTGTGATTCTCTCCATCCCTGGACTGTTTGGTCTGCTGTTTTGATGCCCAGTTGTTCTTCCAACTATGGTTGCGGCTATGTGCTTGACATTGCCTGTTCTTCTGGCGTCTTTTACTTGTAAGGGTGAGTTTCGAAAACGTTGCTGCACGGTTAGATTTTCAACGATTGCTCTGGTTTGCTTTAATCATTTTCTTTTGAGCTCCTTGGGGTTCTGTCTCTATACAATTTGTGGGTGCCTGTGAATGATTGGGTTTTGTTTCCTTTCGGTTGTCAATTTGTTCCCCTGGAACTATCGTGCTCCCCTGCAACGGTTTCGATTCCTCCTCTCTGTTCTTGGTGGTTCGGTGGCGACGCTCTCAGCTGGAAACTCCACATGCAAGCTTGGTAAGTTAGAGTTCTATGCCGGATTTATTTGTGTATTTCCTTTTCCTGTTGCTAATATCGCGGCTCCTTCGTGGGCAGGTATTTCTTCTGGGTTAGTTGGAGGTCCTGGTGCCGTGAGCAGGTAAACTCGACTTCGGTTCTGTGTTCTTTTTCCTTCCTTGTATTTTCTTCACTATTTATGGTGTCGTCTTGACTATTCTTCTCTTCACACTTTCATGCAGGTGGGGCTGTGCACGGCTACCATTAACATGCTCTCGGCAGTCTGCAATTCCGGGTAGTTCTTTCCCCTTGGTATTTGGTTGCTACTTCTTAGGTTGCTTTGACCCCCATTGTCGGACTTGCATGCAGACCTCAGACTGTTCTTTTCTTAAGTCGGCCTTTTATTGTTCTCTGGTTGTAATAGAAGTATTGAGCCTTGGTGTAGATTGATTCTTGTTCACTGTAGGTTAGCGACCATGTCTGTGGTCCTGAATCGTTTTTCTATTACGGACAGTATATAATGAAAACTTGTAGAGGAATTTATATGTATAATTTACTTGTTCGGCTATATGGCTTTTTTTATATGAATCTGTTACTTTATAAACGACAAGGCCTGTATGTTATCTCACATACCTGGGGTTTCGGTTGTGTGTGTTCGGCTTTGATTCTTCCTCCAGCGTGTTATCACTTTTCTTAATACAATACCTGTAACACACTCTATTTGACAGTCTTGCTCAATATATTCATTTGCACAGTTACACAGTTTGAACACAATGTAAATGAATGCACAAAATGTTTATTTCTCTATTATCTCTGCTCTTGCTTGTTTACACGAAGTCGGAACCCTCACAATGGTTCATTCCGCTCCTTTTATAATTCTGTCTACAAAAACAGTTGTTCATTACGTAACTATTGTTGGTTATGTCATTAGTTTCTACAGTTGGTCGTTAACTGACACATTCTGTTTTTTTTTTGTATTTTCCAACCGTCATATGGTTGTTTCCAAGCACAGGAATGCTACCTAATTTGCTATTGTTCCTAATTAAAAGTAAAATTATAACTGTATTATTTTTCTTTGATTCTGGCAATTTAAAAAAAACACATTACATAATTAATAATAACGATAGTAAAAGAAAAAAAAATAACCAAGGTAGTTTTACTGCCGATCCATCAAACCGTGTCCTCAGTCCTTTTCGGAAACTTTGTTTGCCTTCTCTCTGGCTTCACCGTGTTGACTAGATGCTCCTGCATCAGGCTTCCGGGGTAAAAGAGAACTCATGGCTCCGTTCCATGAGCTCCTCCACCGAGTAACCAGCCTTCTGAATCTGCGCCGCATCGAGCCACGAGCTATCCTCCATTGGACGGTCTCTCCACTTGACGAGGTAACACAGATACTCCTTTCTGCGCGTCTTCTTGGCTACCTGGGTGCTGAGGATTCCTTTAATTTCATGGGTCCGGGCCGAAGGTAACTGCTTCTTCCAAGGACTGCTCTCTAACTGGGTGTCCCGTTTTGGCTGTACCATACTATCATCTTCCGCCTGGGCATGATATGGGAATAGGTCTGCCACGTTAAATATAGGTGATATGCCTATGTCAGGTGGCAGCTGAATCTCATAAGCGTTGGCTGAAAACTTTCGTAGAATCTTACATGGACCGATTTTCTTGTATTTCAACTTGTTATATGTGCCCTTAGGAAACTGTTCCTAGCGCAGGTGCGCAAGGACTTCGTCTCCAACATCAAAATGCACCTCCCGTCGCTTTGTGTCTGCGTGTTGTTTGTATTTCTGCGTGCTGTCCTGCAATTTCAATTTGACTTTTTCATGAAGTTCACTCATTGCTTCAGCAAAATCTTCCCCATCTGCACTTCTCCATTCTAGCTGTCCCAAATCTCGCAGTTCATGTACTCCCCGAGGGTGCATACCATATAAAATCTGAAATGGGCTAAATCCGGTGCTACGATTGGCAAATCGTTATAAGCGAATTCTGCCTGGGCAAGAGCTCGATCCCATAATCGTGAATTTTCTCCAATCAAACTTCGTAATAAGTTTCCCAAGCTCCTGTTCACCACCTCTGTCTGTCCATCAGTCTGCGGGTGATACGCAGAGCTGAAATTTAATTGTGTGCCCAACTTTTTCCACAGGGTGCGCCAAAAATGTCCTGTGAATTTCACATCCCTGTCTGAAACAATAGTCTTGGGTAAGCCATGCAATCTAACAACTTCTGTGAAAAACAGGTGTGCCACATATGTGGCGTCACTAGTTTTCCGGCAAGGAATGAAATGAGCCATCTTTGAAAACCTGTCTACCACCACCGTCACTGAATCATATCCCCGCTGCGTTCTAGGCAATCCTAGGACAAAATCAATGCTGACTAAATCCCACGGCCTGCTTGGAACAGGTAGGGGTGTGTAAAGTCCAGTGTTTTGGCTGTGTCCTTTCGCCAGTTGGCAGATTTTACACCTGGTTACATATCTCTGTACGTCTCGGCTCATTTTAGGCCAATAATAAAAATGCCCGAGCTACTCCAAAGTTTTGTCGATGCCAAAATGTCCCGCTAGTCCACCACTATGTTTTTCTCTTACTAGATTTTCCCTCATCGAACAGTCCGGAATACATAGCTACGCACCTCGAAACAATAATCCCTCCTGTAAATTATAATCTAGCCATGGGCTTGTGTTTCTCAATACGGGATTTTGGCAAGCTTCAAAAGCTTCCTTGAAGTCCGTGTCCATCTGGTACAAATCTTTCAGATATTCAAATCCCATCACTTGTATGCTACTTTCCTGTAAGAGCAAGGCTCTTCTGCTTAAAGCATCTGCTACTTTGTTGGCTTGCCCACTTATGTGTTTTAACACAAAAGTAAGACTCTGCAAGTATTCCACCCACTTAGCATGCTTATGGTTCAACTTGTGCTGCTGCGTTACATATTGTAATGCTGAATTATCAGAAAACAAGACGAACTCATTGCCAAGTAGGTAGTGTCTCCAATGTTTCAAAGCTTGGACTACCGCATAGAACTCCTTGTCATATGACGAATACTTCTGCTGACTCTCATTTAGTTTTTCACTAAAAAACGCAACTGGTCTGTCCTCTTGACTGAGCACAGCGCCAATAGCTATCCCGCTTGCATCACAACAAACCTGAAAAGGTTTACTAAAATCGGGCAGTCTCAAGATCGGCCTCTCCGTTATTTTCTGCTTCAAAAGTTGGAAACCGTTTTCTGCCGCCTTGGTCCAACAAAAAGGTTGGCTGGCCTTTTTGATGGTCTCTAGCATTGGTGTGCAGATTTCACTGAAATTTTTAATGAATTTTCGATAAAAACTTGCTAGACCGTGAAAACTACGTACCTCAAACAAATTCTTTGGTGACGACCAACTCATGATTGCTGCAATCTTTTCTGGGTCCATCTTTAATTCGTTCTCTGCAACTACAAATCCCAGATAGATCAGCTCCTTCTGCAAGAAAGTGCATTTCTTCAAATTTATCAGCAGTTTGTTTTGCTGCAGCTTCTCGAACACCCTTCGAATATGCTGAAGATGCTCTCTTTTCGTTCTGCTGAAAATTAAAATATCGTCCAGATAAACTATCACGAATTTGCCAATAAATTCTTTTAACATCTCATTCATCAGCCTCATAAAAGTATTAGGAGCATTACTCAACCCAAATGGCATGACCAGCCATTCATACAGCCCTTCATTGGTCTTGAAGGTTGTCTTCCATTCATCTCCTTCCCTAATTCTGATCTGATGATACCCACTCTTCAGATCTATTTTGGTAAAGTAAGCTGCCCCACTAAGACAGTCCATCATGTTGTCCATTCTAGGCAAGGGAAATCTGTAACAAATCGTAATTTTGTTTATAGCCCGCGAATCCGTACACATTCGCCATTCTCCACCTTTCTTGGGTGCAAGTACTGTTGGTACTGCACAGGGGCTCAGACTTTCTCTGATCAGTCCCTTATCCAGCAACTCTTGCACTTGTTTGCGTACTTCTTCATTGTCCTTCGGACTCATCCTATACGCTGCCTTGTTTGGCAAACTTGCTCCTGGTATAAAATCAATGTGATGGCTGATACTCCTTTTGGGAGGCAATTTATCAAGTAACTCATCAACCGCAATGTCTTGGAATTCTTCCAACAGATCCTGTATTTCTATAGGCAGTTCAGATTTTTCCAAGTTCAACAACACTAGCTTCATCCTCCTCACAACTGCAAAATTAACTTCATTTTCCTCAACCTGTTTCACAAACTGTTTTCCTCCAATTAACAGTGCCTTTGTTCCGCTTGGTTCTGCTGTGTCTTCCTCTTTGATGGGTACAAGTGTGTGTTTGACCCCATCCTTTGTGAATTTATAATAATTTGTCTTCCCATCGTGTGTCACCTTCCGGTCATACTGCCATGGTCTTCCAAGCAGTATATGGCACACGTCCATTGGCATAATATCGCAGACCACTGTGTCGTGGTACTTGCCAATGTGAAATTCTACCTCGCATTGTTCATCCACTAATAGCTGGTGGCCTTTTTGTAGCCACGACACCTTGTAAGGTGTGGGGTGCTTTAGCCGCTTCAGTCCCAGCTTTTCCACCATCTCGGTGGCAACCAAGTTGTCCGTACTTCCGTTGTCTATTATCAACTTGCAGCACTTTCCATGTGATTTACAAACTGTCTGGAACAGTGCTTTCCGCTGTGTCAGTTCAGCCACCTCCTTGGCTGGTTTTAACAGCACTTTATTTAAAATCAAAGCTTCCCCTGTTTCCGCCATGTCTTCCACCTCCCGGGGTTGTGCTTCAGCTTCCTCAGGCTGTGCAACAAGTGTTCCCCTCTGGCCTGCATGTTCAACTTCTGGACATTCGAAGGATCTGTGCCCCCATTTATGGCACCTATAGCACTGGATATTAGTCCCTCTTCCATGGCCATTTCCTCGTCCTCGTTGATATGATCAACCTCCTCTGGTGCTTTCTCCTTTCTCTGCTATCCCTGAAGTTCTGAAACTGCTGCCTTCATCGCTGTTCGCGACAGTTCTCCCTCTGCCGTAGGACTGTCCTCGTCCTCTGCCATTCCCTCTCCCTCTCCTGTTATTCTGTTTTCTGTTGATTTTCTCTTCAGCCTTTACAGCACTCTGAAAGGCTTCTTCAATATTCCGGGGAGAAAGAATACTGATTTCATCCAATATTTACATCCTCAAGCCATTTACGTACCTCGCTGTTTTTTCTAGAGTATCATCCGTATAACCAGCATGTAAATTCACTCAGTAAAACTCTTATGTGTACTCTTTGACAGTCATACCCTTCTGTCTTAAATTCTGTACTCGCCGATATAGTTCCACCTGGTAGTCTTTCAGAAGAAATCTGCCCTTCAATTTTGCCACCATCCTTGGCCATTTTCGTATCGGCAATTTGTTCATTTGCTTTCTGTCCGCCTGGACACTGTCCCACCATAAGAGGGCGTGCCCCTTTAATTTAGTTGCAGCGAATCTAACTCTTTTATCCTCACTGACTTCTTCATTTTCAAAATACTTATCTAGTTCGCTTATCCAGTCCAACAGGACATCTGCGGACAGAATGCCATCGTAATTAGAAATCTATGTTTTGGGCTTGCTGCTGGCTTATAGAACTGATCGAAGCAGTCTCAATTCCAGAGCTTCTTCGTCTGGCCCGTCTGTAGCAGTTACTGCTTCCTCCTCACTGTCATCTCCAAGTTCCGGGTCTCTTCGCCTGCCCGCCTCCACTACTTCCAAACGAGCTGTAAGAACTCTGATCTGTTCTCTCAATCCTTCATTTGCTCCTCTACGTGCACCTCTTCCACGTCCTCGTCTTGGTACTTCCATATTCTTCTATTTCCTCAAAACTTGGCTCTGATACCACTTGATGGGGCCAGCCCACATGGTCCCGACTATCTGTCCGCTGAGGTGTAATACTCCGTGGCAAAAGGTTATAATGTGTTGGTTGATTATTTATCTGTGTGAATCAATTCGGGATCGGTACTTGTAGATCTGTTTTTAATGAGGCAGTACCCCAAACTTACCTCCACTCAACAGCTGTCTGCCTCGGTAAATCCACAAGGTTTTTGGGGTTTAGGGTTCTCGACCCTTTGCACCTATTCACTTTTGCTGTTCGCGGTTGTTGTCATTCCTCTTTTGCTCTGCGAGCCTGCGACCTCCGGTTGGTGTTTGTGGGTTGTGATTCTCTCCGTCCCTGGACTGTTTGGTCTGCTGTTTCGATGCCCAGTTGTTCTTCCAACTATGGTTGTGGCTATGTGCTTGACATTGCCTGTTCTTCCGGCGTCTTTTACTTGTAAGGGTGAGTTTTGAAAACGTTGCTGCGTGGTGAGATTTTCAACGATTGCTCTGGTTTTGTTTAATCATTTTCTTTTGAGCTCCTTGGGGTTCTGTCTCTATACAATTTGTGGGTGCCTGTGAATGATTGGGTTTTGTTTCCTTTCAGTTGTCACTTTGTTCCCCTGGAACTATCGTGCTCCCCTGCAACGGTTTCGATTCCTCCTCTCTGTTCTTGGTGGTTCGGTGGCGACGCTCTTAGCTGGAAACTCCACATGCAAGCTTGGTAAGTTAGAGTTCTATGGCAGATTTATTTGTGTATTTCCTTTTCCTGTTGCTAATATCGCGGCTCCTTCGTGGGTAGGTATTTCTTCTGGGTTAGTTGGAGGTCCTGGTGCCGTGAGCAGGTAAACTCGATTTCGGTTCTGTGTTCTTTTTCCTTCCTTGTATTTTCTTCATTGTTTATGGTGTCGTCCTGACTATTCTTCTCTTCACATTTTCATGCAGGTGGGGCTGTGCACGGCTACCATTAACATGCTCTCGGCAGTCTGCAATTCCGGGTAGTTCTTTCCCCTTGGTATTTGGTAGCTACTTCTTAGGTTGCTTCGACCCGCATTGTCGGACTTGCGTGCAGACCTCAGACTGTTCTTTTCTTAAGTCGGCCTTTTGTTGTTCTCTGGTTGTAATAGAAGTATTGAGCCTTGGTGTAGATTGATTCTTGTTCACTGTAGGTTAAAGACCATGTCTGTGGTCCTGAATCGTTTTTCTATTGCGGACAGTATATAATGAAAACTTGTACAGGAATTTATATATATAATTTACTTGTTCGGCTATATGGTTTTTTTTATATGAATCTGTTACTTTATAAACGACAAGGCCTGTATGTTATCTCACATACCTGGGGTTTCGGTTGTGTGTGTTCGGCTTTGATTCTTCCTCCAGCGCGTTATCACTTTTCTTAATACAATACCTGTAACACACTCTATTTGACAGTCTTGCTCAATATATTCATTTGCACGGTTACACAGTTTGAACAAAATGTAAATGAATGCACAGAATGTTTATTTCTCTATTATCTCTGCTCTTGCTTGTTTACACAAAGTCGAAACCCTCACAATGGTTCATTCCGCTCCTTTTATAATTCTGTCTACAAAAACAGTTGTTCATTACGTAACTGTTGTTGGTTATGTCATTAGTTTCTACAGTTGGTCGTTAACTGACACATTCTGTTTTTTTTTTTGTATTTTCCAACCGTCATATGGTTGTTTCCAAGCACAGGAATTAAAAGTAAAATTATAACAGTATTGTTTTTCTTTGATTCTGGCAATTTAAAAAAAAACACATTACATAATTAATAATAACGATAGTAAAAGAAAAAAAAATAACCAATGCAGTTTTACTGCCGATCCATCAAACCGTGTCCTCAGTCCTTTTCGGAAACTTTGTTTGCCTTCTCTCTGGCTTCACCCTGTTGACCAGATGCTCCTGCATCAAAATTGTTCATATTAAATTGACAAAAGATATATGGAAATTTTTAATTTTATTTCTTGCATCCTTAAAGTGGTTTGAGGGCTTAAGTAGGTTGATCTTTTATCTTTTTTGCTTTTAGGTTTATTGCATCTTATTTTAACTAGCTATAAACTAGGTAATGCCCCCAAGTCCTTGGCCTTGCCATCCTAAATATTTGAAGTTTTGATGTGGTGTTGGAGCAACACCTAATCACAAACCATCAATATCTTCTGAGTGATATTAATTTGGTCCTTAGATTTTCATCTTATTAATCATGCACCATTCCTTGTGATCTTATTAAGAATGAACTTGAACTTTCATTGGTTGTCCTTATGAATGCTCTCATGATCATGCCATTAAATTCTTAAATTTGTCATTCAGTAGGAATCTTTGACCTTCATATTGCCTCCCACCTATTTACTCACTACGAAACCATCCTCTTGCTTCTATTGGGTTCTAGTACTCAAACCTTGAGAGAGCTTTGTATGGGTTTCAGTTTGTATATTCTAATGGAGACTATTCCCCTACTTCATATGGGTTTCAGTTCGCATATTTTGAACCCAAATCTCCTGTTGAAAGAGATTAAACCCAAAAGAAACCATCCTCCTCTTGCTTCCAAAGGGTTCTAATAGTCAGACCTTCAGAGGGCTTCTTATGGGTTTCAATTGTATATTCTGAAGGAGACTATTCCCTTCATATGGGTTTCAATTCGTAGATCATGAACCCTGTTGAAAGAGCTTAGCCCCAAAAGAAACCATCCTCCTCTTGCTTCCAGTGGGTTCTAGTACTTAGACCTTGAGAGAGCTTCATTTTACTACTCAAACTTTGAGAGAGCTTCTTATGGGTTTCAGTTTGTATATTTCGAAGGAGATTATTGCCCTACTTCATATGGGTTTTAGTTTGTATATTCCAAAGAAGACTATTCCCCTACTTCATATGGGTTTCAGTTCGTAGATCATGAACCCAAATCTCCTGTTGAAAGAGCTTAAACCCAAAAGAAACCATCCTCCTCAGAGCTTAAACCCAAAAGAAACCATCCTCCTCTTGCTTCCAGTGGGTTCTAGTACTCAGACCTTGAGAGAGCTTCGTTTTAGTACTCAGACTGAGAGAGCTTCTAATGGGTTTCAGTCTGTATATTCCGAAGGAGACTATTCCCCTACTTCATATGGGTTTCAGTTCACAGATCATGAACCCAAATCTCCTGTTGAAAGAGCTTAAACCCAAAAGAAACCATCCTCTTTCTTCTAGTGGGTTCTAGTACTCAGACCTTGAGAGAGTTTCTTATGGGTTTCAGTTTGTATATTCTAAAGGAGACTATTCCCCTACTTCATATGGGTTTTAGTTTATAGTTCTTGAACCCAAATCTCTTATTGAAAGAGATTCCTATGGATTTCAGTGTGTATACTTTGAACTACCCTCTTCTACTCCATATGAAGAGGGTACTCTTGATTCTTGCCCGATTGACTTAGAAATCCCATGTGACATCTTTCCATTTGATGATTCTTTTTTGGAATAAGATCCCAAATTGAATAGTTTTGTCCTAGAAGTGATGTTATTAACGATGATTTCTACAAAGAATGTGATTACTCTTTTGTCCTTATATTTCAGTTTGTATATTCCGAAGGAGACTATTCCCCTACTTCATATGGGTTTCAGTTTGGAGATCTTGAACCCAAATCTCTTGTTGAAAGAGCTTCCTATGGTTGAAAGAGCTTCCTATGGATTTCAGTGTGTATACTTTGAACTACCCTTTTCTACTCCATATCAAGAGGGTACTCTTGATTCTTGCCCGATTGAGTCAGAAATCCCATGTGACATCTTTCCATTTGATGATTCGTTTTTGGAATAAGATCCCAAATTGAATAGTTTTGTCCTAGAAGTATTGTTATTAACAATGATTTCTACAAAGAATTGACGTGATCACTCTTTTGTCCTTATATTTCAGTTTGTATATTCCGAAGGAGACTATTCCCCTACTTCATATGGGTTTCAGTTTGGAGACCTTGAACCCAAATCTCTTGTTGAAAGAGCTTCCTATGGATTTCAGTGTGTATGCTTTGAACTACCCTTTTCTACTCCATATCAAGAGGGTACTCTTGATTCTTGCCCGATTGAGTCAGAAATCCCATGTGACATCTTTCCATTTCATGATTCTTTTTTGGAATAAGATCCCAAATTGAATAGTTTTGTCCTAGAAGTGATGTTATTAACGATGATTTCTACAAAGAATTGATGTGATCACTCTTTTGTCCTTATATTTCAGTTTGTATATTCCAAAGGAGACTATTCCCCTACTTCATATGGGTTTCATTTTGCAGATCTTGAACCCAAATCTCTTGTTGAAAGAGCTTCCTATGGTTGAAAGAGCTTCCTATGGATTTTAGTGTGTATACTTTGAACTACCCTTTTCTACTCCATATCAAGAGGGTACTCTTGATTCTTGCCCGATTGACTCAGAAATCCCATGTGACATCTTTCCATTTGATGATTCTTTTTTGGAATAAAATCCCAAATTGAATTATTTTGTCCTAGAAGTGATGTTATTCATGATGATTTCTATTAAGAATTGACATGATCACTCTTTTGTTCGTATATTTAATCCTCTTGTATTGAGAGCAATAAATATTTGCTCACCAGTTTTAATTCCTCTCTCTATTGTTAATTTAAAACTCTTGTTAATTTAAAACTGGTTTTATAAAGAATTGACATGATCACTCTTTTGTTCATATATTTAATCCTATTGTATTGAGAGCAATAAATATTTGCTCACTAGTTTTAATTCCTCTCTCTATTGTTAATTTAAAACTATTGTTAATTTAAAACTAGTTTTACTTCAGTTCTAGAATTTTGGAATTATGTCTAAATCTCAGTTTTCACCTTTTTAACCACCCACCTTTAACTTCTTTTGTTTGCTAATGTACATACTTTATTTCATTTGTGTATATCTCATTTATTTTTAAGTTTTGTTAAAATATATCACAAAAAAGAAATATAAAATGGCATAATGCAAAAAGAAAATTAACTTTTTTACTTTTTGATTTTTGATTTACAACTTTTCTTGTCTTTGTAAATATTCAATATGAAAAAAAAAACACAAAAAACTACTAATTCTTTACACTAATCTACTTCTTCTAACTTAGTTTTGTTCACATTTTCCTTTTAGGATTTAACTTACTTCTTATTACAATGTTTCTAAAAACATGAGACATGTCATCACTTACTACAATGTTCCTAAAAACATGAGACATGTCATCACTTACTACAATGTTCCTAAAAACATGAGACATGTCATCACTTTTGCAATATAATTTCATTGTTACAAATTTTAAAATAGTATGACAAATTAAATATACAAACACAACAATTAATATGCTCTCACTTCAATTAATTTAACAAATCAAATCTACTTAAAGAACAACACTATGTTATGCATTCTTGTAAGGAACAATATGATGCCCTAATTCACTTATAACAATTGGATTGCATTACCTTGTATTTAGTTGTTAATTAATATTTCAATGTCCCTTTATACTTAATTAATCAAACCTTTATAAGTACTAAGGCTACCATTTATTTATATAAATTGGTAATGTCCTTGGCCTAGCAAGCCTAAGAATTTTAAGTGTTGATGTGGTGTTGGAGCAACACTTAATAAGAACATAAATGATTATACATATTTGGTTAATTCCATTTTCATTGTGCCCACTTTGTTTGTTGTTATTATTACAATCCAGTGTAAATGAAATATGATAAAAATATTTCACTTTCACTCCCAAAGTTATAAATAAAATATTTTTATGTCTATGTGAAATAATATAATATAATGTTATACCAACTTTATAGAGATAAAATAATAAAGGTAGAAGAAAAAAATATTCTATTTCCCGATATTTTAATATAGAAATTAAATAAATGGTTTGAATATCCATAATAATTAATATATTTCAATATGAAATATATATTTAAGAGGGAGAGTCTACACATTAAGAAAAAGTGGGAAAAATGTGTATGTTGACCATAGTAATAGTGAATATAATTAAGATAATGAAAGTATGAATTATTATTACTACTTTATATATGTGTTTATTTTTTATAAAGATTCATAATTTTAATTTATTATCAATAATTCTTAGGTTGATGAAAAAAATTAATCTCTACATAGTATTTTAAAATATTCTTAATAATATTTACAAATCTAGATTACTACTTCTATATATGTGTTTATTTTGGAATAAAGATTTCATAATTTTAATTTATTATCAATAATCATTAGGTTGATGAAAAAATTTAATCTCCACATAGTATTTTAAAATATTCTTAGTAGTATTTACAATCTCAAAAGTAGTTATGCCCTCTCTCATTTTTTAATTAAATTAATTAATTAAAAAATTATCATATAAACACATGTGGTTTTAATAAGCCATGGTATTGGCCCTTGTAACAAAACCTATTTATACTTTAGAAATGTTTTCTGAACATGTGGTATAGTAAGTCATGGTATTGGTCTATGGATATAATTTTGAACAGGTGATTTTAATAAGCCATGTTATTTTAATAAGCCATATTATTTGTCTATACTGTTGTAACAAAGTTGATTTATACTTTAAAAGTCTCCATAGTACAATGAAGATGAATCTCCATAATTAATATATATTAACTCTTTCTTTTTTTAAAGTTGGTTTAACCCACAAAGATTTAAGTTTTGAATCTCATACTTTACATATTATTCTATAACAAGGTTATTGCTAATTGAACTATATCATACGAACATATATCTAACTTATATATAGTTTTTATAATTAATAAAATAATAATAATTTAAAATAAAATAATAATTTATTTTATTTTTTATGATGTTTTAATAATAATTAGAATAAAAAATTATTAATTTATATATATATATTAATATATATTATATATAATATTATATATATATATATCAACATTTACTAGCCAATTAACTTTACATATAAATATCATAATATAAATATTTTAATGCTTATCCAACTTTGCTACCGAACATTTAATTTTCGTGATGAGACAAATGAACATTTGAATAACTCCCTTTTCCAGCTTGTTGTTAAGACCTCTTCAAATACGAAAACGTTGTGTTTTGGCCGAAAGGGTAAACCACGTGTCAAGAGCTAATGCCCCACATGTAAGCGCCAAACTCCCCACCTAAACCTTCCCTAAATAGATACTTACATGATGCACTCCTCCAAGGTATCCTTGGCATAGCTTATGACAGTTCTCAGCATCTTTTCATTTTTGGCTCTAGTTTTTTTCATTGCATCCCTTTTTTTTGTCGATGGAATTAATAGAGCCTCAAATAGTAGATCCAATAGAACCAGTTGCCTTCAAACTAGAGGTAGAATTATCTTTTGTATTGACTGGATGGCTCTAACATATCCATATATCCTTGTCTCCTCGTAGGGGAGGAAGGCGCCCTTGAATGTGAGTGAGGGTTTTGGTGCTTTTCATTGATCCTTTTGCGTCTTTGGGCAGCTGGGCGATGGCCAAGAAAGAGGAGTCGTCCACCATTCGATGAAGTTGAATTGAGTGAAAATCCCTTTTAAACCTATACCATTTGAAGTGCTTGGGTCTTATGTAGGCCAATCAGAGAGGACGGTGGTTGAACGAATTTATAGGCAGGGATTATTTTCCTTTAATGGTGATAGTAACGATGTGTTGCTTCCCATGAAGCCCTTGTGGACAGGGTCATTGTTTGAGGGGAAGTAGGTGAGAGTGGTGTATCAGGGCGTGTGTGGCTCCTCTTTCCAATAGGTCGTGGTTTGAGCCTTCTAGAGGTGTGATGCCCTCCCCTGTGAAAGGGAATTGGAATCTGCTTTCGAGACACTGGAGTCGGAGGTCTTTGATTGGGTAGTCATGCCTGTGGAGAACTCACTGGACGAAGTCAGTGATTAGCCATCCATAGGTCTAGGAATCTTTGACCAATGAATGGCAGGATATACAGTAAAGCCTAGAGACTATGAGATAAACAAATTCCTCACGGTGTAGGTGGAGAAATACGGTTTCGTTCATGCTTGTTTAGGGCCTAGTGATCCAGTGGGGAATGTGGTAAAGCCTGAGGAAACCTGGTTTAGTTTGGTTTTGAGTCTCACATTCATGTTTGGAATATGGCATGGGGGTGATTGGATGAAAGAAAGATTTGGTTTAGCCAATTTATGGTAGGGTGGTTCATCAAAGTCCTAAACTTGGTTGGCTTTTGCATTCATTAATAATAGTTTCTTATCTTTGGCATTTCATGTGTAAATCCACTGGCTTATATGTGGATTATATGGTTGTTATATCCTTGTTATTTTTGTTGGTTATATGTTCGTTATGAATATGTTTTAGGACAGACTTGTTGTATGGCTTTCATCATGTTTTGATTAGTAATTGAAATTACAATGAATATATGACCTAATAGATGATAATGCAACGATTGTGATATGGCAACAATGCTTCTTTACGAATCTCAGATAAGTATGAGACCCCTATTCTCAGATATGATGTTATAACTTGTAGAATGCATATTTGTGACATGTTTGACAAAATGTCTGTCATGGATAGTAGGGGTCTAGTTAAGTCATCGAAGTGTTTGCATTAGTATCTTTTTTCCAATGTTATTTATCATTCCTAAAAGTTTAATGAAGTTTTGGGTGGTGGCCTGAGTCTTGGCCCTGAAAAAGTGGCATAAAATCTGGGGTCGCTGGCTCAAAACTAGCTGAAAAGGTCCACAGCCATTGGGATGCCCTTGTTGTGGGAGCAAATGGAAGGCTTTAGTCACATGCATGGCTTGTCATGGGAGCGGTTGGGGGTCCATATCAATGAAATGTCAAGTTACCTTAGGGGTTGGTCACTTATAAGGGTGGGTTGGATCCTGAAGGTTCTGTAGCATTTGTGGAACGTTAGATTGATTTGGTTTTGTCAATTCCACTTTCTTAATTATACATGGGGAGTTAAATCACATCATAGTAGCCTCTTGTCACATGTTTACCATAGTGGACCAGTTAAGTTGGATAAATGTGGGAGGAGGGTGTTACACAAAAGGTCTCAAGTTCAAAATGCCCTCAGCTTAACTTGGGGGAGATTATTGGGCTTTGGCATTGAATAAATCAATGCTGCCGTGTTTCAGGACATGTGCTCAACCGCCTCTCGAACATCTTGTAGCTCCGCAATGTGTCCGTTTAATAACACCTACGAGTTTTGGTGTAATAGCAATCATAATTCCAACAAAATTCTTGCATCTTTAATTCTATATTTATCATTATCGAATCTACTTACCTTTTAAATTTTACGTAGTAAAATTATGAATTATTATTCCTCGCTCCAGCAATGTGTCCGTTTACTAACACCTACGAGTTTTGGTGTAATAGCAATCATAATTCCAACAAAATTCTTGCATCTTTAATTCTATATTTATCATTTTCGAATCTACTTACCTTTTAAATTTTACGTAGTAAAATTATGAATTATTATTCCTCTTGTTATCAAAATAATGAATGAAATAATACATGGTGAAAACATGTCCTATAAAACCAATTATTAATACATGAAACTTATAAAATGAATTATTAAATGAATTTATTGTTTATTATTTATTTATTATGTATTAATAATGACATCACAATGCCAACTACAATTTAATCTAGACGAAAACTTCAATGTTCCATACGTGTATAACATATCACATTCTGGTATTTCACACAATTTTTCATGTATCAAAGAGGGTGAGGGTGAGTTTAGTATGAGGGTGATGTGTGATTCCATCTGTGCTCAATAGGAGTTGATACTTCTCCCTTTAAAAAAAAGTACTCTAAATAAAAAACAATGTCATCTCTTGATACATCTCAATAGTTTCAAAGGCTGAGTAAACCATTGTGGGTGTAGTGTTGCTATCTTCTTTAAGCCATTGCAAGTGTAGCCTTCCCATCTGGGTGTAGTCTTCCCATCTTCCGTAAGCCATTGCGAGTGTAGTCTTCCCATCTTCAGCGAGTGTCACATAATTTTGTTCATTTTGATCTTTCAAGAAGTCGAAAGAAAATGGAATTTTCCCTCGCTTTCCAATGTTTATAAAGTTAAAGCTACCTAAAAGAAGAGAAGTAAAAAAGGGGGCCTTAAGTATTCACACTCTTGTTTTTCACTATCCATCAATAATTCAATTTACTTTTCTTTCTTTTCATCCATCAAATATTTTCAAAAGGTTTTATTATGGTGCTTGGCCCTCTTTCCATTACCAAAGTTTCAAGGCCCACTTGTTCTTGAATGGTTTCCAATGTTTATAAAGTTAGTACTACCTAAAAGAAGAGAAGTAAAAAAGGGGCCTTAAGTATTCACACTCTTGTTTTTCACTATCCATCAATTATTCAATTTACTTTTCTTTCTTTTCAACCATGAAATATTCAATTTTCTTTCAAAAGGTTTTATTATGGCACTTGGCCCTCTTTCTATTACAAAAGTTCCCAGACCCACTTGTTTTTGAATGGTTTCCGATGTTTATAAAGTTAATATTCCCTAAAAATGAGAAGTAAAAAAAAAGGCCTTTGTGTTCACAGTCTGTTTTTCACTATCCATCAATTATTCACATTCTTGTTCTTCACTATCCATCCATTATTCAATTTACTTTTCTTTACTTTTCTTTCAAAGTTACTTTTCTTTACTTTTCTTTCAAAGAGTGTTATTATGGTGCCTGGCCCTCTTCCATTACCAAAGTTCCAAGGCCCACTTGTTGTTGAATGGTCCCATGTCATTGAAATGAAGGGACAATGAAATCACTTTATATACTTTTCTTTCAAAGAGTTTTATTATGGTGCCTGGCCCTCTTCCATTACCAAAGTTCCAAGACCCACTTGTTGTTGAATGGTCCCATGTCATTGAAATGAAGAGGCAATGAAATCGCTTTATATGGCATGTTTCACTCTTCGACGGTCAATGTGGAATATTTTTTATTTACTTCAAAAACGAAATATATATATGGTCACTTCATATTCATGACTAAAAGAGGTCCTCACATTTAATCTCACAAGCTCAGCTTATATTTACGTTACCATTGCAAGGAATGACGACCAATGTGGGAAATAAGGCTATCAACTAATAATAAAAGAGAGGGATTCTTTGATTTTATGCAAATATGGAAAGGATGACAACAAAAGATATTTTGGGCATGACATAAATTATCGAATGAACCCATGGCTTCAGAATTTTATGAAAAACAATAAGACAAGTTGGTTAATATTTACGCTTTTGGTATCTGCACGTTAAAAATAGTTATTTTTAAAATTTATTCATGCAGTAACGAGATACATGATGATAGGCGAATATATTAAAGACATGGCTCTGCAAACTAAAATATCAATGTACATAATCAGCAAAACTACTTTAAGGATTTAACCTACTTCACATTTTCTTTAAGGATTTAACCTACTTCTTATTACAATGTTCCTACAACATGGGACATGCCAATACTTTTACAATATAATTTCATTGTTACAATTTTAAAATGTTAAGTGTATGACAAATTAAATATACAAGCATGACAATTAAGATGCTCTCACTTTCATTAATTTAACAAATCAAATATACTTAAAGAGCAACACTATGTTATGCATTCTAATAAAGAACAATATGGTGTCATAATTCACTTATAAAAATTGAATTACATTACCTTGTATTTAGTTGTTAATTAATAACTCAATGTCACCTTATGCTTAATTAATCAGATCTTTACAAGTACTAAGGTTACCATTTATTTTATAACAACTAAATATGCAAGAAATAATTCATATTGAATTGGCAAAAAAACCCTTTCTATCTCTCTAAGGGCTTAAGTAGGTTGATCATTTTTTTTTGCTTTAGGTTTATTGCACCATATTCTAACTAGCTATAAACTAGGTAACGTCCCAAGTCCTTGGCCTTGCCAGCCTAAGAATTTGAAGTATTGATGTGGTGTTGGAGCAACGCCTAATCACAAACCATCAACATCTTTTCGCAACCTGTGTTGGAGCAACACATAATCACAAACCATCAACATCGTTTCGCAACCTTACTGGGAGTAAGATTAATTTTTCTCCTTAGCTTTTCATTTTATTAAGCATGCACCCTTCCTTTCAATTATGATTGGTAGTTTGCCATGGCATCTTTGCCCAAGTTTCATTGGTATTCCTAATGAATCCTCTCATGATCATGTCATTAAGTTCTTAATTTTTTGTCATTCGACAGGAGTCTATGACCTTCATACTTCCTCCCACCTATTTATTCACTATTTTTAGTGAGGCAAAAGACTGTTTCTGTGATATATTTTTGGACCAACCCTCTTTGATGGATGTATTTGTGGTTTTCCCTATTTACTTAAGCCTTCCCAACCCTAGTTCTGGTGCACTTTTTGTGAAAGTGTCGATGATCCTTTAACTTTCACAGTTATCACTGAAGTCAAGAGACTATTTAAACCCAAAAGAATCTATCCTCCTGCTTCCGGTGGGTTCAAGTACTTAGACCTTGAGAGAGCTTCTTATGGGTTTCGGTTTGTAGATCCTAAACTCTCATCTCCTGTTGAAGAGATTCCTATGGATTTTAGTTTGTAGACTTTGAACTTGCGTCTTCTACTCCATACGAAGAGGTTAGTCTTGATTCTCACTTGATTGACTCAAAAATCCCATGTGACAGCTTTCCATTTGATGATTATTTTTTGGAAGAAAATCTCAAATTCCATATCTATGATGCCAACCTTGAAATGCTTTGTCCTGGAAGTGATGTTAGTCACGATGATCTCTACAAAGATTTGTTCAACAGATGATGAGGATTCCCTTCTTCCTCCACATGACCAACATTTTTCCTCGAATTTTGAGGAAGAGGTTCCCACTCCCTATCCTAAGAACACCTCGCATTTCTTGCATATCAATGATGATGATTGTGACATTTTTCATCCCAATGATAATGTTATTTTTATGATTCTAAGGAAGATGAGTTGTTCTTTAACGAACTTGAAAAGGGACTTTCTTCTTCTGACAGTAAGGCCTCACGCTTTCTTGAGATTGACTTAATTAAAGGCAACTATTTTTGATCCAAAAAATGCCATGTCTTCCGCTCCATTTGAATTCAAAGGAATCAAGCCCACAAAGCCTAAGGCACCTTGTGATGTAACTAATGATTATCATCTTATACCTAGCATAAATCCAGATCATTTTACACTTGAACCTTCTTGCTTATCTATTATGGTATGCAATTGTCATCACACACTTGTTGGTTGGCACGTTATGTGTGATGGCCAATAATATTTATGGCTTCTTGTTAAGCCAGCATCACACCCACCCAATCTTGTTGGTTGGCAAGGTAATCACCCTTGCCTTACTGTCGTCCAACATATCATTAATCTTGAATCTAAGATTTGAGATGTGTTCTTATACACCCCGTATCATCCTATATGACCACTTGATAATATTGAATCCCTTAAATTGTACATAAATAAACAACAAATATAAAAATAAAATAAAATAATAAAAAATTCATTTTCCTTTCTTCTTGAGTTTGTTATTGTTTTTTTGCTTTGTTTTCTTTTATGCTTTTAGTTTTGTCATGCTTCAATTTTTTGTGTTTTTCTTTTTCCATCTATCCAGTGTGAATATGTCTTATTGTATCTCATTTCATTGTTTCTCTACCATTATAAAGAAGAGTTTTTGTTGTCTTTTTGAAAGGACCAATGGTAAGAAGTAGACATCTCTTGTATTTTTTTTTTTATTGATAAGTGGGTGAATCCTGAAAATCACGCTTACCATGTGGCTGAGAGGCCACTACTCAGGGGCATCTAAGCCGTCAAAGTCACTCAGGGATCGCACCCGGCCTGAGCTGCACCAGCGGAAAGCATGCTGGATTTTTGGTATCGGCGAGGCTAGAACCGGTGACCTTTGCTTATGGAGCACCTTAACAGCAGGCTCCTTCACCAATTGTTCTAAATCTCTTTGACGTAGACATATCTTGTATTAATTGTCACTAACTTGTGGTATTTCATTATATTGTTTCTCTACCATTATTAAAAAGAGTTTTTGTTGTCTTTTTGAAAGGACCAACGGTAAGAAGTAGACATCTCTTATATTAATTGTCACTAACTTGTTAGTTTTGGTGGATAATAGGAAAGCACAGAAAATATAGATACCTCCTAAGCCTATCTGACTCTAGCCCGCCCATATAGAAGTGTCTCACTTGAAAGAAATTTTTGTCTTATTCACTCACTTCCTTGCTTCCCCCATCTGCTTTACATTCTCGAGTGATCTGGCATACCCCGCGTGGCTTGTTGAAGACTCATCTTTTGCCACTTATTCTTACCCTTGATATTTACTACCTTGTCCTGCTCCTTCACTTCCTTTACCCTCTTTAATTTTCCCTTTCTCAGTTCCATGATATCTATAGAGTGTTGTGAGTTTTGGTTTGCAATATGCAAATCTCCATGTGGAATCACCAAATGTTGATACATATCAGTTGTTTCGAAGATTCCGAGAGCCATTGTGCGTGTAGTCTTTTTCCTTTCTCAGTTCCATCATATCTTTGGAGTCTTCTCACTTCTAGTTCACAATATGCAAAACTCCATCTATATGAGTGTCGCATAATTTTGTTCATTTTGATCCTTCATGAAGTTGAAAGAAAAGGGAATTTTCCCTCTATTTCCAATGTTTATAAAGTTAATTCTTCCCAAAAGAAGATGAGTAAAAAAGGAGGGTCTTCACATATTCACATTCTTCTTTTTCATTATCCATCAATTATTCAATTTTCTTTCGAAACGTTTTATTATGGTTCCCTCATCCCTCTTCCCATTACTAAAGTCTTATGCATTCATAACCAATGGTGATTCATACCATAGTTCTAAGACACACCTATTGTTGGATGGTCCCATTTCATTGAAATGAAGAGGCATTGAAAGTAGCTTATATATGGTTGTATTGCACTCTCCCATGGTCAATATGGAATAAACACTCCCATGGTCAATGTGGAATATATCTATTGTTGAATGGTCATATTTCATTGAAATGAAGAGGCATTGAAAGTAACTTGCACTCTCCCATGGTCAATGTGGAATATTTCTTATTTACTCTAAAAAAAGAAATATATGTATATGACCACTTCATACTCACACCCAAAGGATGTTCTTACATTTTGTTTAAAGGTGCACTTCATTTTCAAATTACCATGGAAATGAATACACTACATATACTATGTATTGCATTTTCTCGCGGCCAATGTGAGAAATATGATTATCAAATAATAATAAAAAAGAGGTATTCCTTGATTTTATCAAAGAAAGTTGCATGCAAATATAGAAAGGATGATAGTAAAAGATATTTTGCGTATGACATAACTATATTATTTCATCCACCACTCATTTGAGATTCTAAAAATCTAAATGAGTCCATGGCTTTAGAATTTTATGAAAGACAATATGAGGAATTGGTTAATATTTATGCTTTTGGTATATGCACCTTAAAAATAGTTACTTTGAAGATTTATACATGCAGTAATGAGATACTTTAGAATTTTATGAAAGGCAATAAGAGGAATTGGTTAATATTTATGTTTATTGTATGTGCACCTTAAGAATAGTTACTTTGAAGATTTATACATGTAGTAATTAGATACATAATGGGCAAATATATTGAAGACATGTCTTTACAAACTAAAATATCAATGTAGATAATTAACAAAACGAAGAACATTTACCAAACCATCCAGTGGTTTAACTACACTAACCCATTGGGAATAAGTTCCACACAACCCAACTCCAAATGAACATGAAGACCATTATAAATTTGAATGTATGTGAAGGCAAGAAAAGAGTGATTTTCCATAACAAGAAGTTCTCCAACCTCTTTCCTACCCAGGTGCTTATCTTTTTACTGTGCCAGGGTTTTGGCTAGAAGTTGTTGCTTTTCTCTTTTTTGTGCATTGAAGGTTTGTGAGCAAGCGATGTTCATTGCTGATTGCAGAACTTTTTTCTCAAGTTGGTAAAAAAAGTGAAGCAATGCTCTTTTAACTAGTGCTTAGTAGAGGTATCATTTATTCATTTATGTAAAAATTACATTCGTATAAGGAACAATATGATGCTCTAAATCACTTATAACAATTGGATTGCATTACCTTGCTTTTAGTTGTTAATTAATAATTCAATGCCACTACTTAATTAATCAATCTTTATAAGTACTAAGGTTACCATTTATTTTTAGCAACAACTAAATATGCAAGAAATAATTCATATTAAATTGACAAAAATACCTTTTCTATATATATACTTTATCAAATGGGGGAATTTTTAATTTTATTTCTCATATCATTATAATGGTCCAATCTCTAAGGGTGTAGGCAAGTCACTTAGCAACAATAAATCTGCCAACTGAGTTGTCCCTTGGAGCTATGTTTGTTGTTAATATTACAATCAAGTGTAAAGAAAAAATTACAAATTTAATGTCACTCTTCACTTCCAAAGTTATTAAAGTAAAATAGTTTCTATATCTATGTGAAATAATATAATTTTATACCAACTTTATAGAAATAAAATAATAAAAGTAGAAAAAAATAATCTTCTATTTATCTTGTAGATATTTTAATATAGAACTTAAATAAATTGTTTGAATAATCTTTGACGTATACAACTTATCTTCCCTTTGGACCATTCCATATAAGACAATCATCCTCCATAGTTTTGAAGAAACCTCTGTGATGCATATATGATGTTATCTTGTTCCATTGTGCAGCTAGCGAACCATAGAGTCCAATCAATTCTGTTGATTTACAAATGGAATCATCGGTTCAGCCTGATAATATTTTCCCTTCTGTTTTCTGGAAAGCTCGTTGCCCTACAAAAGTGATTATATTTTCTTGGTTGGTCTTTTATAAATAGAATTTAGCGTGGGACAATTTACAAAAATGAAATTGGCAAGGACCAGCTATTTGTCAATTATGTAATGCTAATGAGGAAACAAACTGCCATCTTTTTTTGACCTGTCCAATTGCTATTGAGATTTGGGAAACAGTGGCTAATGTTTTTGGTTTGAATAGGATAACATTCTCTTCTATTCAAGAGGCATTTATGTGGTGGAGTAATATGAGACAAGATGGAAGGTCTATACAAGATGGAAGGTATATTCCCCTGGTCACAATTCGGTGCATATGGAAAAGCAGGAATCAAGCCTTATTTCATAATAGCAAAGTGAATAATGCTCCTATTATAGACTCAGTTTTAGCTCTTCTTCCTTCTTGTAAGGATCCACAGAACCTACATTCTTCAAAGAAACAACTTCATCGCAGTTTAGACCTGGACGTTCTTCCCCGTGCATATTTTGATGGAGCTGCAACGAACAATTTTTGTGCCTGTGGAATATTCATCATTCCATGTGTGGACCAGTCTATTAAAATCTTTTGGAATGGAGGCAAAGGATCGAACAACAAGGCGGAAGTTATGGCATTAGCTGGCTTCCTTTACTTTTGTGTCTTCCTAGGCATACCTGGACTGCATATTTTTGGTGATTCTAAATTGATTATTGATCATGTGAAATCAGTTCATCACATTCAGAACATCAATCTTTTGGGGTGGTTGCATAGAATATCATATATTTGGCATGCTCACCATGATTACTCCATTCAACATATTCAAAGAGCATACAACATAGATACTGATTCTCTATCTAAAGCGGGTCTCTCCACTACAGCACAATCATGGCAGGTACAAATCTCTGTGGGAGAAATTCAACATGAAATTGTGGAGTTTAGTCTCCCTAGTATAAACTAATAGTTTTTTTCTCAAAATTCTAGTAAGATTTGAATGCACTTTTTTAGTCTCGTTAATCTCTGTGGGGGAAATTCAACATGAAATTGTGGAGTTTAGTCTCCCTAGTATAAGCTAACAGTTTTTTTCTCCAAACTCTAGTAAGATTTGAATGCACTTTTTTAGTCCCGTTAATATGACACTCTACATCAGGTACGAAGATAATCCTGTAAATAATTTGGTTTTTCCATCCTTCTATTATCATCTATGTATTTGAGGATTTATGCAGACATCTTCATATATAAGTTATGTTATAGGAGGTTTTTGGTCTTTTTCTATCTCATTGGGGCCAAAAGATCACATTGTCTTCCACGGGGAATGTAGTCTTAACATCAGTTTCTATTTGACATATGGTCTCCCATATACTATTTGCCCATGATGTATTTTATAATTGCCCCATGTGTATATCTTCCATATACGATATGCCTATGATGTATATCTCGCATACACTATCTGCCCCATGATGTATATTCTCATCTTATATGAATATAATGCAGCTTTTTTTTCTTACTAAAAAAAAAAAAAATGTTTGAATAACCATAATAATTAATATATTTCAATATGAAATATATATGTAAGAGAGAGAGTCTACACAAGAAAAAGTGTGTGTGTTTTAATGTTGACTATAATAAATAGTGAATATAATTAAGATAATGAAAGTATGAATTATTATTACCACTTCTATTGATGTGTTTATTTTGGAATAAAGTTTTCATAATTTTAATTTGATGACAAAAGAATTATCTCCACATAGTATTTTAAAATGTTGTTAAGAGTGTCCACAAAGTGTAGGATAGGATAGATGGTGATATGGTGATAGGGTGCTTGTTAAAGAATTCCTTGATGTGAAATCATTGGTTCAATTCCCCACCAATCAAGGTGATAAATTGGATATGAAGAAGATGTAGTCCCACCAAGCTTAAAAAATATATATATATTATTAAGAGCATGCACAAATCAATGGTAGAAATTTATCTCAAAAGTTTTGCATATTACCAAACCATGAGGTGGTTTAAGTGCACTAACCCATTCCCATTGGGAATAAGTTCCACACAACCCAACTCCAAATGAACATCAAGACCATTATAAAATTGAATGTACGTGAAGGCAAGAAAAGAGAGATTTTCCATAACAAGCCATTCTCCAACCTCTTTCCTACCCAAGTGCTTACCATTTATTCATTTATGTTAAAATTACATTCATCTAAGGAACAATATGATGCTCTAAATCACTTATAAAAATTGGATTGCATTACCTTGTATTTAGTTGTTAATTAATAATTCAATGCCACCTTGTACTTAATTAATTTGATCTTTATAAGTACTAAGGTTACCATTTATTTTTAGCAACAACTAAATATGCAAGAAATAATTCATATTCAATTGACAAAAAAACCTTTTTTTTATATATATAATTTATCAAATGGGGGAATTTTTAATTTTATTTCTGGCAAGGTACTTAGCAACAAGAACTCCACCAACTGAGGCAAGGTACTTAGCAACAAGAACGCCACCAAGGTACTTAGCAACAAGAACTCCACCAACTGAGTTGTTCCTTGGAGCTATGTTCGTTGTTAATATTACAATCCAGTGTAAAAGAAAAAAAAAAAAATTATATACTTTCACTTCCAAAGTTGTAAATAAAATATTTCTATGTCTATGTGAAATAATATAATTTTATACCAACTTTATAGAAATAAAATAATAAAAGTAAAAAAAAAAAATCTTATATTTCTCTTGTAGATATTTTAATATAGAACTTAAATAAATTGTTTGAATATCCATAATAAATAATAAGTGATAAATAAAATATTTTTACATCTATGCGAAATAATATAATTTTATACCAACTTTATAGAGATAAAATAATAAAAGTAGAAAAAAAAAATAATCTTCTATTTATCTTTTAGATATTTTAATATAGAACTTAAATTAATTGTTTGCATATACATAATAATCAATATATTTCAATATGAAATATATATGTAAGATAGAGAGTTTACATAAGAAAAATCGTGTGTATGCGTGTGCTATTGTTGACTATAATAAATAGTGAATATAAATAAGATAATGAAAGTATGAATTATTATTTCCACCTCTATTGATGTGTTTATTTTGGAACAAAATTTTCATAATTTTAATTTGGTGACAAAATTTTTTTCTCCACATATTATTTTAAAAAATTGTTAATAGTGTCCACTGGGTGTTGGATAGATGGTGATAGGGTGCTCTGTTAAAGCACTCCTTGATGTGAAGTCACTGGTTGGATAGATGGTAATAGGGTGCTCTGCTAAAACACTCCTTGATGTGAAGTCACTGGTTCAGGTGTTGGATAGATGGTGATAAGGTGCTCTGTTAAAGCACTCCTTGATGTGAAGTCATTGGTTGGATAGATGGTGATAGGGTGCTCTGTTAAAGCATTCCTTGATGTGAAGTCACTGGTTCGGGCATTGGATAGATGGTGATAGCATGCTTTGTTAAAGCACTCCTTGATGTGAAGTCACTGGTTGGATAGATGGTGATAGGGTGCTCTGTTAAAGCACTCCTTGATGTGAAGTCACTGGTTCGGGCGTTGGATAGATGGTGATATCGTGCTTTGTTAAAGCACTCCTTGATGTGAAATCACTGGTTGGATAGATGGTGATAGGGTGCTCTGTTAAAGCACTCATTGATGTGAAGTCACTAGTTCTATTCCGTGCCCGATTGGGGTGATAAATTGGACATGATGAAGATGTAGTCCCACCAAGAATACAAGAAAAAAATATTATTAATAGTATGCACAAATCAATGGTAAAAATTTATCTCAAAAGTAGTTATGCCCACAATAAGCCATGGTTTTGGCCTATGGTATTGTAACAAAGCCTATTTATACTTTAGAAATCTTTTTTGAACATTTGGTATTAATAAGTCATGGTATTGGCCTATAGATAGAGTTTTGAACATGTGATTTTAATAAGCCGTGATATTGGTCTATGGTATTGTAACAAAACTTATTTATACTTTAAAAGTCTCCATAATAGAGTGAAGATGAATCTCCATAATTAATATATATGTTAATTTTCTTTTTTCAATGTTTGTTTAATTCACAGGGATTTAAACTTTTACATATTACCAAACCAAATGAACATGAAGACCATTATAAAATAGTATGCACAAATCAATGGTAGAAATTTATCTCAAAAGTAGTTATGCCCACAATAAGCCATGGTTTTGGCCTATGGTATTGTAACAAAGCCTATTTATACTTTAGAAATCTTTTTTGAACATCTGGTATTAATAAGTCATGGTATTGGCCTATAGATAGAGTTTTGAACATGTGATTTTAATAAGCCGTGATATTGGTCTATGGTATTGTAACAAAACTTATTTATACTTTAAAAGTCTCCATAATAGAGTGAAGATGAATCTCCATAATTAATATATATGTTAATTTTCTTTTTTCAATGTTTGTTTAATTCACAGGGATTTAAACTTTTACATATTACCAAACCAAATGAACATGAAGACCATTATAAAATTCAATGTACGTGAAGGCAAGAAAAGAGGGATTTTCCATAACAAGAGGTTCTCCAACATCTTTCCTACCCAAGTGCTTATCTTTTTACTGTGTGAGGGTTGTAGGTGCTTAGCTAGAAGAGAATGCTCTTTGTTGCTTCTCTCCTTTTTCCGTGCATTGAAGGTTTGTGAGCAAGTGATGTTCATTGTTGATGGCAAGACTCTTTCTCAAGTTTGTCAAGGAAGTGAAACAGTGCTCCTTGAACTAGTGCTTAGTAGAGGTGTCATTTATTCATTTATGTAGAAATTGCATTCGTATAAGGAACAATATGATGCTCTAAAACACTTATAACAATTGGATTGCATTACCTTGTATTTAGTTGTTAATTAATAATTCAATGCCACCTTATACTTAATTAATCAGATATTTATAAGTACTAAGGTTACCATTTATTTTTAGCAACAACTAAACATGCAAGAAATAAATCATATTAAATTGACAAAAATACATTTTCTATAAATGGGGGAATTTTTAATTTTATTTCTCGCATCATTATAGTGGTCCAATCTCTAAGGGCTCAAGGTACTTAGCAACAAATTAAAAATGAAAAATTATTCACTTTCACTTCCAAATTTATAAATAAAATATTTCTATATCTATGCTAAATAATATAATTTTATTCTAACTTTATAGAGATAAAATAATAAAAGTAAGAAAAAAAATAATATTCTATTTCTCTTGTAGATATTTTAATATAGAACTTAAATAAATTGTTTGAATATCCATAATAATTAATATATTTCAATATGAAATATATATGTAAGAGAGAGAGTCTACACAAGAAAAAGTGAGTGTGCATGTGTGTGTTAATGTTGATTATAATAAATAGTGAATATATTTAAGATAATGAAAGTATGAATTATTATTACCACTTCTATTGATGTGTTTATTTTGGAATAAAGTTTTCATAATTTTAATTTACTATCAATAATTATTAGGTTGATGACAAATTTTTTATCTCCATATATTATTTTAAAATATTGTTAATAGTGTCCATGGGGTATTGGATAAATGGTGATAGGGTGCTCATATGTTAAAACACTCATTGATATGAAGTCATTGGTTCGATAGATTGTGATAGGGTGCTCATATGTTAAAACACTCATTAATGGGAAGTCATTGGTTTGATAGACTGTGATAGGGTGCTCATCTGTTAAAACACTCCTTGATGTGAAGTCACTGGTTCAATTACCCGTGAGGGTGATAAAATTGGACATGATGAAGATGTAGTCCCATCAAGCTTACAAAAAAAATATTATAAATAGTATGCACAAATCAATGATAGAAATTTATCTCAAAATTAGTTATGCCCATAATAAGCCATGGTAATCCATTATAAAAGAAAAAAATTAAAAATTATTCACTTTCACTTCCAAATTTACAAATAAAACATTTCTATATCTATGTGAAATAATATAATTTTATACCAACTTTATAGAGATAAAATAATAAAAGTAAGAAAAAAAATAATATTTTATTTCTCTTGTAGATATTTTAATATAGAAGGCAAATAAATTGTTTGAATATCCATAATAATTAATATATTTCAATATGAAATATATATGTAAGAGAGAGAGTCTACACAAGAAAAAGTGGGTGTGTATGTGTGTGCTAATGTTGACTATAATAAATAGTGAATATAATTAAGGTAATGAAAGTATGAATTATTATTACCGTTTTTATTGATGTGTTTATTTTGGAATAAAATTTTCATAATTTTAATTTATTATCAATAATTATTAGGTTGGTGACAAATTTTTTATTTCCACATAGTATTTTAAAATATTGTTAATAGTGTCCACGGGGTGCTGAATTGTTGGATAGACGGTGTTAGGGTGTTCATTTGTTAAAACACTTCTTGATGTGAAGTCACTGGTTCAGTCCCCCTGGGTGATAAATTGGACATAAATGAAGTTGTAGTCCCACCAAGCTGACAAAAAAAATATTATTAATAATATGCACAAATCAATGGTAGAAATTTATCTCAAAAGTAGTGATGCCCATGCTAAGCCATGGTATTGGCCTATGGTATTGTAACAAACCCTATTTATACTTTAGAAATCCTTTTTGAACATGTGGTATTAATAAGTCATGATATTGGCCTATGGATTGGATTTTGAACATGTGATTTTAATAATCCATGGTATTGTAACAAAGCTTATTTATGAATCTCCATAATTAATATATATGTTAATTTTATTTCATTTCAATATTGTTTAAGGATTTAAACTTTTACATATTATGAATCTCCATAATTAATATAGATGTTAATTTTATTTCATTTCAATGTTGTTTAAGGATTTAAACTTTTACATATTACTTCATAATAAGACTATGACCAATTAAACTACAACATGTAAGCATATATTTAACTTACATATTAATTTTTTATAATTAATAAAATAATAAATTTAAAAATAAAATTATAAATTTAATTTATTTTTATGATATATATTTTTTTTTAATTTTATGAATATAAAATATATTATAAAACGAATATTCTAATGTGTATAAACATTTTACCGGACAATTAATTTTATATATAAATATCTTAATACTTATCCAAATTCATATAAATATCCTAATATAATAAATATTTTAATGCTTAGGCAAGTTTAGATAAATGCAATAATATAAATATTTTAATGCTTATCCAAGTTTACCACTGAACATTTAATTTATATATGCGCGATCCTGGATGAGACAAATGAACATTCGAAAACAACTCCCTTTGCCAGCTTGTTGCTATGACCTCTTCAAATGCGAAATCGTCGTATTTTGACCGAAAGGATAAACCACGTGTGAAGAGCTAATTCCCCACGTGTAAGCGCCCAACACTCCACCCAAACCCTCCCGAAATAGATACTTAAACACTGCATTCCTCCACATTCTCCTTAGCAGAGCCTCTGATAGGTTTCTGCATTTCCCCGCTCTGGTATTTTTCATTGCATCCCTCCTTGCAGTCGAATTTGTAGAGCCTCAAATAGTAGATCCAATAGAACCACCTGCCTTCAAACCAGAGCTAGAATTATCTTTTGTATTGACTGGATGGCTCTGACATATCCATATATCCCTGCCCGCCCGCAGGGGAGGAAGGCGCCCTTGAATGTGAAGAATGAGGGTTTCGGTGCTTTTCGTAGATCCTTCTGCGTCTCCGGGCAGCTGGGCAATGGCCAAGCAAAGGGAGCCGCCCGCCGTTCGGTGAAGTCTAATCCAGTGAAAAGCCCTTTTAAACCTATACCGGTTGAAGATCTTGGGTCTTATGTAGGGCAATCAGAGAGGACGGTGCTAGATCAGCTTGAACGAATTTATAGGCGGGGGTTGTTGACCTTTAATGGCGATAGTAATGATGTATTGCTTCCCATGGAGCCCCTGTGGGCAGGGCCGTTGTTTGAGGGGAAGCCGGTGAGAGTGGCGTACCAGGGCGTGCGCGGCTCCTATTGCCAAGAGGCCGCGGTTCGAGCCTTCCAGAGGTGCGATGCCCTCCCCTGCGAAGGGGAAATGGAATCCGCCTTCGAGGCACTGGAGTCGGATGCCGCTGATCGGGCAGTGGTGCCTGTGGAGAACTCGCTGGACGGAGTCATCGGGAGGAACTACGATTTGATACTACGCCATCCCGATCTCCATGTCGTGGGCGAGATATTGTTGCCCATAAATCATTGCCTATTGGCAGTGAGAGGGGCGGGTAAGAGGCGTACTTTGAAGAGAGTGATTAGCCATCCGCAGGCCCTCGCTCACTGCCAGCGGTGTCTCGGGGATCTTGGGGTGGAGGTGGAGGGCGTGAACAACGCTGCGAGCGCAGCTCGTTTCGTAGCGGAAAACGGCATAGACGACACGGCCGTTATCGGCAGTGCGATTGCCGGGCAGGAATACGGTCTTGAAGTGGTGGAAGAAGAAATGCAGGACGATTCCTTCAACACCACCAGATTTCTCATTCTCACCAAAAAGAACCCTAACAACAATTCCTCTGCAGTATCGGGGTTAAAGACGACAGTGGCTTTCTCGCTGAAAGAGGAAACGGCCGATCTGTGCAAGGCGTTGTCAATATTTGCTGCGAGAGACATAAAAGTGACAAAGATCGAATCCCGCCCTCTGCGCGAGAACCCCCTGCGTATGGTGACGAACGAAGAGCAGGAAGGGAGCAGTTCCAAGTGTTATTTCAAGTACGTTTTCTTCGTTGATTTGGAGGCACCAGTAGCTGATGATCATCCAGGCCAGGTGCAAATGGCTCTGGATTCTCTGCGACATATCGCGAGGTTTGTGAGAGTCATCGGAAACTATTCTGTCCTCTCCGTCCTTTAGTACCTCGCTTCAGCTAAAACAAACAAACAGACTCAATACCTACAAAATTTGTACAGGGATTTGAGGGTTAAATTACAAAATTTGTACAGGGATTTGAGGATTGAATTACAAAATTTGTACAGGGATTTGAGGATTAAATTACAGCTGCACTCTTTGCCAAGAGAAACCATGTACAGGCTTCAATAGAAATACAGAAACTAAAGTTTCATTGAGTAAAATTAAAATTAAGAAATTGCATTCAAAGGAAGCAGCAAACACTGACGCCTTACCTTTTGTTATTTCCATCCCACAAGATGGAATTACTTAGGAATCAAGGCTTAGGTAACAACAATGTCGAGGCTGTAGTTGTCTTGGGGGCTTAATTTTCCACAAGTCTTGTTTTCCATTTTCCGTGGGGTTAATTCGCCACAAGTTTTGCTGTCCATTAACCCCACAAGTCTTGCTGTCCATTCTTGCTGTTCATTCTCTTGTGCTTATGTTCTCACAAGTCTTGCTGTCCATTGGCAGTCTATTGTCCATTCTCTTGAGATTATGTCCTCATTCCATTGGAATTATGTCCTCATTCTATTCCAAAGCCTATTCTTAGCAGCAACTATGTATGCCTGTAGAGTCCAACTACTGCCTATGTCCTCACAAATCCTGCGGTTTATTCTCGGCCGCAACTATGTATACCTGTAGAGTCCAACTGCTGCCTATGTCCTCACGAGTCCGGTTTATTCTCGGCAGCAACTATGTCTACCTCTAGAGTCCAACTGCTGCCTATGTCCTCACAAGTCCTCCGGTCTATTCTCGGCCGCAACTATGTATGCCTGTAAAGTCCAACTGCTGCTTATGCCCTCACAAGTCCTATGGTCTATTCTCGGCAGCAACTATGTATGCCTAACTGCTGCCTATGTCCTCACA
Source organism: Pinus taeda (assembly GCA_000404065.3). Lineage (NCBI taxonomy): Eukaryota > Viridiplantae > Streptophyta > Pinopsida > Pinales > Pinaceae > Pinus > Pinus taeda. The sequence goes on from APFE031443212.1 coordinate 38,594, forward strand.
AGTCCTATGGTCTATTCTCGGTAGCAACTATGTATGTAGAGTCCAAACTGCTGCCTATATCCTCACATGTCCTGCGGCCTATTCTAAGCAGCAACTATGTATGCCTGTAAAGTCCAAATGCTGCCTATATCCTCACAAGTCTTACGGTCTATTCTCGGCAGAAACTATATATGTCTGTAGAGTCCAACTGCTGTCTACGGCCTATTCTCAGCAGCAACTATGTGTGCCTATTCTCAGCAGCAACTATGTGTGCCTGTAGAGTCCAACAGTGGCCTATAGGATTAAGTCACCATAAGTTTCACGGTCCATTCTCTGGAGCAACTCTGTGTCTCACTTGAGATTACTGCAACTATGTATCTTACTTGAGATTACTCTAGGCATGTATGTCACTTGAGATTACGCTAGGCCCAAATTTCCCATTAGGGCAATATTTCGACTCTGAAAAAAACAACAAAAAAACCCTAATTTACCAAATAAGTTCATCGAGGATATATAGTTCTTCGATTTCTACCAACTTAATATACATTAAAAACTTATCATACATCAAAAAGCATTTTCTTCTAAAAATATTATAAGATTTTTTTGGGAGATCATAAATCAATATCAAAAGGCTTCTCCCACACCATGAAGAACATTCGTCATACCAAGTCAATATTAAGAGGAGCTCTCCAAGGATTTTATTATAGGTTTACTAAAATTTAAAACAAATGATGTTATTATGGTTATGGTGGATTGACTCACCAAAGTATGTTTATTTTTTTTAATCTTTCTCTTCATTTTAAAATAAGTGCAATGTTGTAATATTCATATAAATAGTTCAAAATTTATAGGGAAATCTCAAGATTATTGAAAGGGGTAAATATTTAATTTTTATGGGTAATTTCTGGACTAATCAGTCTTCTTGCTTGGGTACTAAGTTAGTTCATAGTTAATCTCACAATTCTTAATCTAATGGACAAACTGAGATTGTGAATAAGTGTCTAGAAAGTTACCTTTGTTGCATTGCATCTAATAAGTAGATGCAATAGGTCAAGTTTGTTACCCTTAACAAAATGGTGGCACGACACTTCCATACTTTGTCCAAGATCTCTCCATTTATTATGACACTTTATGGGTATTATCCTCCATCAATCACATCATCAATGAGAGGGAAAGCTAAGGTTCAAGTAGTGGAGGATCAAATAGAACAACAAGAAGAGGTCCTCCAACTATCAAAGAAAACCTTGGTTATAGTACAAAACAAGATGAAACAAAAAATTGATCAACATCGTAATCAAATGAAATTTTAATTGGGTGACTGGTATTTTTGAGTTTGCAACCATATAAACAAATGTCTCACAAGCAACAAAAAATGAAAATACATGATTTGTAAATGAGGAACTCATAGCCCACTCGCTTCATCAACAATGATACAATATATGACTTTCTTATAACCTCTGTTCTCAGGCTCATAGAGTGTTTTGTCTACAAAAAGGCCACTATGCCTCTTTCCTTTGCCCTATACAAGGATCTCTGTTCTTCTATGCATTGTTTTGTGGTTGCAAGGTTTTCGTTCATAATCGAGCTGACATGCAACAACAAGCTCTGCGCCAAATTAATTGGTTGGTTCTTTTCTTTGGGTAATATGCACCGTAAGAACCAAATGGCAATGCAAAGGCAAATAAACCTTAGTTCTCAATGTTGTAATTACAAATACCCCAGTTATACAATATGTCAATGGAGTCTTCTGAGTTCTAGATTCCATGCTCAGTGTATTGTGAAAGATCAAGACCATTATCCATCAACACTCTCCCATGGATGGCCTTTACTTTTTCCTTTATTTACTAGCATTGATATAGAAGCATACATTTTTTTTTAGAATTCCAAAGGTCTTTAATATTTGAATCACTACTCCAATTCAAGGCTTGATCTTGCACACCCCTCATCTAGTCTTATATGAAATCTACTTTTGTTATGTCAATTAACTGAAGGCCTAATTCATTCGTTCCACTCAATTTCACTGCTCTAACTAGAATGAAATATTCAGTTGGTTAATTCCTTCTTAGATGGACTTATCATGTAGCTTGTTAGGCTCCAGAAAACATGAAAACTAGGTAGTAGGATATTTCACCCCTTAGTTAGAAGTGGAAGAAAACTCATACAATTACCATCTTCGTTGACCAAATTACACTTTACTTGTCCGTGCCACCACCACTGTGAGTTCTTTATTCACTCTTGTGGCAAAAGATGGATAAATCTCATATTACAATAAGATCTTACACTGCTAGGTATTTATTACTTTTGATCATTTCAATTTGTGTGTTATGGATTGAATTCAACAATTCATTCATTTCAACATGTGCAATCAAAGTAGGTGTTGCTTGATGATAACCTTAGTTGGAGTGATGAAAATTTGTTGTCTAATAAAAGTTTTTTAAACTAAGCCCTCTAATATTTTATGTGTCTTTTATTGATCATCGAGTGAATTCACAACATCACAAAAGCCATCAATCTATCATCCAATCCATGGTTTAAACGTAAAAGAGATATGGGTGAAATCAAGTGTGCTTGAAAATTTATTACTAGTAATTGGTAGTAATATACAATAAAAAATCGTTTAGTTTTCTATTGATAAATCAAGTGTGATTGAAAATTTATTACTAGTAATTGGTAGTAATATACGATAAAAAATTGTTTGGTTCTCTATTGATATTCCCTCGAGTCAATGTATTGAAGTGTTTATCCAACCACAAAATGAGAAACAATCATTTTGTAGGAAAAGGTGAGTTTGGAGAAGGCTTAGGTTTGAAATTTAATCGATCAACAATGACAAATTCACTAGCCAAAGAGAGTAGTCGACCATATTGAAGATTGAGGTGATTAGAAAAGATGCTTACAACATGTATGGTTTGTGGGAAGCAAAAATGCCCCAACAATTAAAGATTTGACCTAGCAAAGGGGAATTGACCCAAATTCATGAATAGTTGACTATGGGAGCAAAGAATTTGACTGGGTAAGTGAGAATGTCTAGTCATAAGATTAAAGTGAATCAAGCAATAACTAAATATCTCAGGTATTCCCAACAAATTTTGAACAAAGAAGGAAACTCTAATTATTAAATATAAGAAACGAGAATGGAAACTAGAGTAACAAGCAAATTCTAATAGCCATGGATACTAGAGCAACATACAAATTCTAATAACCATGGATCTCATACTAAAACAAGAATTGGACGATGAGTATCATATAAATGTTGTGATTAACGAATTCAAGAATATGGGTCAATTGAAGGTATCCATTAAACTCCTCTCGTGCTAAAATTGTTATAGGAGTTCATCAACATGAAATTTCAAGCTATCATTTCATCGAACAATTATTAACATAATTGAAACATCATCAAAAACATAAAAAATAACATCACATAGAATTTATACAACAATAATGATCAAGTATGCCATAAAAATAGAGACTTTAATTTGGAAATCTTCAAATGGGGCTTAGCTTCTTTCATTTTAGAAAATCTCTAGTTACAATGTTGTTCTCATTCTGAATGTCTCCTCTCTCTCAGAAAATACCTATTAAGAATGAATATCATGAAATAAATTGAGAGAAACAAAGAGATCCAGGGATAAGGGAAGGTCAATAGCAATACCCCTTCACTTCTCATTCCTCAACCTTCTCTTCTACTCATTTCTCCCCTTTCATTTAGCTCTTTATTTTCCTTTTTTGTCTTGTTCACCTTACATTGTAGTCCCTTTTACATAGTTTACTAACCTTCATTAACTCTTGGATTAATCTTATAGGGATTGAGTCATATAACCATTCTTGGTTCAAATCCATTTCAGATCACACCTCCCCTTTGAGATACATACCCATCTCCAAAAGCTCAAGGAAACCATTTTGGAACAATGCACCTTTTGTCTAGAACATTGCACTCACTTTGGCTCCTTGCAATAACTTTGGCTTTGGTTCATGGGTCTAGCTATAGCTCTATTCATGGCTCCACCTCATGGATTGAACTCCTAGCTCTACCTTAATCTACATTGTAGGTAGGAGGTGTAATGCAACTACGTTGATGGTTGGTATCCATTTGCTATCTTCTTCGATAATGATGCAAACCGTCTCTAATGTTATCTCTCTTTGGACAACTTATTCTCCTTGAATTGAAGATGTCGGTAGCTCTGCATCTCTATTGGGATTCACTTTCCACGCTCTCCTCTTTGTTGTGCAGTTTCTAGGGTGGAGCTTCAGGTGAAGCCTGTTGGGTTGTGTTATATTCTTTCCACGACTAACCTACGTAGTGAATCGGGGGGTTA